>JBBYHH010089434.1:0-15208 GCA_038382905.1 Daphne laureola
CCTTTATCTTACTACTTAACAATATTAGTAATTCTCATAAAGCTTAGAATTAGGATAATATCCAACCTTATCCTCTTTCATTCTAAGCCCCACCCTTAGATAGGATTACACTTTAGATTCCCTAGGCTAATCTCTTGACATGTATACTCCACTTACTTTACTTTCCTAACTTTAATTTCCATAATTCATTAACTTACTAAAAATGCCTCTTATTAGCCAAGCCCATTAACAAATCAACTTTGGCCCATTAGACCCTTAAACTGCCGGCCCCTAGGTACTTTTGCCAACATTTAATTTTCCGTCAACTTTTCTGAGATGACCATTTTGCCATCCGAACCATTGTTTTGCAAAATGTCCCGAAACTTATAAAATGATATAAATCATCAAAATTACTTAGAATATGCTCCAAATAAATCCTCGGGATATATTATTCATTCATAAACATTTCCAATACATATCATAGAATTTCCCGATCATTACACAAATCAAATTTCTGGCCAAAATACATTAGAAATTCATCAAGCGCCGAGGTGGGTGTAACATCTCAGGTCGTAGAGCAGATTAGGATGATGTTGATGACCAGAGCAGTCGTACAGGCCAATCCAGGAGGACAGGGGGCACGACATGGATCAGAAGGACAGGGGGGATAGCACGGGCCTGTACTACAACAGCCTCGCAGTGGGGCAGATGATATGATTAGATCAGGAACCTATACCACTCTAAGAGTTAGCTCACATGATGATGCATTAGACCCAGCTCCCAGTGTTCATGAGGGTCACAGACACCCCCGAGTATGGAGGGAGAGACTCGATATATCAGATGACACCTGACATGTCTGATCCAGGGCCGAGAGGAGGTCACGGTCAGTTTAGAGATGTCGGGCTAGAAAGGATTCTGACTCTTCCTACACTAGAGAGACCAGGAGACCGTGGACAGAACGGGATGCAGGTTCTGAGTCTTTGTCTACCTTAGAGCGCTTTCAGTGTCTTGGTCCTTCCAAGTTCATGGGCAAGGGAGGAGTAGAGACGGCCGAATCATGGTACTCCGATATGGAGAGATTGTTTGATGGTTTGAAGTTCTCATCGAGAGAGATGGTCACATTAGCTGCATTTACCCTGAAGGACCTCACCTACAACTGGTGGAAAGGTGTGGTGAGGGCTAGGAAGGTCAAGTATGCTAAGAAGGGATGAGAGGATCCTGGTTTGAAATGGAGCAAGTTCAGCAAGTTGTTTCATGAGCGTTGGATTGGGTATGTAGTTCACGATAGCCGATTGGCCGAGTTCGATGCTCTAGTATAAGGAGATTTATCTGTTGGTGATTATGGTCACAAGTTTCACCGACTGGTTCAGTATGCCTCTCAGTATTATGATCAGGATGTGGCCAAGGCGAAGAGGTATATCAGGGCACTCATACCTGAGATCAGTAGGTACTTGGTGCCTTTGGGCATCAAGTCTTATCATGACACCATTCAGAAGGCCACCTTAGTTGAGAAGGAGGAGCTTCGTAGAAAGTCAGGACCTTCCCTACCCCAGGCTCAGACTCAGAAGAACGAGAAGAGTTTAGTGTTTCAGGGATCCAGCAAGAAGTCTGGTAAGTCTGGCAAGTTTAAGAAGTCTGGCAAGTGAGGAACGATCAGGACCGACTCGGACCATTTGCTAGCTTTGAGGCAAGTCTCACACTGGCACATGCTATAAGACATCAGGACTTTACCTCTAGTGTGGATCCGTAAATCAGTGGATCAAGGACTGCCCGATGGAGCAGGGATAGAATGCTACGGCGCAGTCGCGATTCTAGCCGAGGGCTCAGCCCAATGAGTCCCAGGGACGTGGCTTACCCCAGGGCGGCCTAAAGTTTCAGCAGCCATGACAGCCGCCTTCATCTTCAGTTCAGTAGTCTTCTCAGCCAGGCTGAGTATTTCATATTGAGAAGGCCGGTACATCACGTCAGACCATACTCGCAGGTACACTATTACTTAACATCATTTCAGTACTTGTGCTTTTCAATACGGGTGCGTCGATATCTATTGTTTCATAGAGATACGTGACATCTCTGTGCCTATCCACGGTACACCTACCTGACGTGTTTGTAGTACGTACTGCCGGGAGTCAGTACCTACTTTCTAATGAGCTTACACGAGAGTGTATGCATACTATCGGGAGTCAGCAGATCTCATCTGATTTATTGGTGTTGGATACACTGAAGTATGACATAATTCTTGGCATGGATTGGTTGAATAAGAATTCCATCCATATTAATTGTACCAAGCGTCACGTCATACTTGATGGAGTGACCCTACCCCTTATTTCATCACCCGATGCTTAGATCATCAACCACAACATGGAGCTGACAGTTATGAATCAGATTCCAGTGGTCGAGGAGGAGGAATATCTACAACTCAACTCTACATGTACGCATATGAAGCTAGAGAAAATTCTTGTTGTTCGATATTTTCCGCAGGTATTTCCGGAAGAACTACCAGGGATGCCACCCAAATGAGAGGTCACCTTCGAGATTCACTTGCAATTTGGATCAGTTCCTATCTCTAGTCCTCCCTACCGAATGCCGATTGTAGAAATGGCTGAATTGAAGAAACAATTTACCGAGATTTTGGAGCAAGGATTCATTCGATGGAGTACTTCACCATAGGGAGCTTCAGTCCTGTTCGTGAGGAAGAAGGACGGAACCCTTTGGTTGTGCATAGACTATCATTGGTTCAATGCCATTACCATAAAGAGCAAGTACTCTCTACCTAGGATCGATGATCTGTTTCACCAGCTCAAGGGAGCGAAGGTATTTTCAAAGATTGAACTATGGTTGGGATACTTTCAGATGCGTGTGAGGGAGGAGAACATCCCCAAGACCATGTTCTGTACCTGGTATGGCTACTATGAGTATACGGTTATAACCTTCGGGCTAACAAATGCCCCAGTATCGTTTATGGATTTGATGAACCGGGTGTTTAAACCATTTTTAGATACCTTTGTGCTGGTAATCATCGATGATATTCTAATCTACTCCCTCAATGAAGACACTCATCAGGAACATCTGAGGATCATTTTGGAGACACTTTGGAAGAACTGGCTGTACGCCAAATTCTCCAAGTGCGACTTTTGGATACGAGAAGTAACTTTCTTGGGACATATCATTGGTGAGCATGGAATTTCATTAGATCCCGAGAAGGTTAGGGCGCTCCAAGATTGGAAGCGCCCACAGACAGTCAGAGATATCCAGAGTTTTCTGGGTTTAGCTGGTTATTACCGCAGATTTATTCTAGGATTCTCTGTTTTAGCATCACCGCTCACTCAGTTGACTAAGAAGGGTCAAGCCCTTGTTTGGATAGAGGCATGTGAGAAGAGTTATCAAGAGTTTAAGCAACGGTTGATGGATACACCAATTCTGATGATACCGGACCTGACCCAACCATATATGATCTAGACCGATGCTTCGTAAATAGGTCTGGGATGTGTGTTGATGCAAGGCCACCATGTGATTGCTTATGGGTTGAGGCAGTCCCGACCGCATGAGTAGAATTACCCGACACATGATCTGGAATTGGCGACAGTTATCTATGATTTAAAGCAGTGGAGACACTACCTGCTTAGCAACAAATTTCAGATTCTCACCGACCATAAAAGCCTAAAATACTTGTTTACTCAGAAGAATCTCAACATGAGACAACAGCAGTGGCTCGAATACATGAAGGATTATGACTGCACTATTGAGTACACTGCCGGCAAGAGTAACACAGTGGCTGATGCTCTGAGTAGGAAGTACACGGGCTTGGTCAAAGGTGGGGATTCAGAGGGTCGGATGTAAGAGACAGATTTGAAAGCTCTATGGCACCGGTGGTGTGCATGGGAGCAAGATCAGTTCTATGCTTTGATGATCTGATTAGACTGGGTGGACAAGGTCCGAGAAGCACAGGGCAGAGATACCGGTTTGAAGAAGATATCAGGTGAGGATGCAGGAACACTTTGACCGCTCTTTGAGTACATCCAAGGCTTGTTGTACTTCAACGGACGTCTGTATGTACCTATCGACCTGGCACTTCGATATGAGATATTGTAAGAAGCCTACTCCAGTAGCTTGAGAATTCACTCAGGCAGTGAAAAGATGTATCATGATCTGCGCTCGCACTTTTGGTGGCCCGGCATACGCATACATATCGCTACACATGTAGCCAAATGTGCCACTTGTCAACGGGTGAAGGCAGAGTACCAGAAACCTGCCAAAACCTTACAGACACTACCCATCCCCGTTAGGAAATTGGGCAACATCACGATGGACTTCTTGACAGGACTACCCCTGACACGTTCTCATCATGATATGGTATGGGTGATTGTTGATAGATTGACAAAGTGCGCACACTTTTTGCCAATCCGGATGACAGATTTGCTTGAGAAGTTGGCCCAGTTATACATTCAGGAGATTGTGCGGTTACATGGAGTTCCAGACTCCATTATATCAGATCAAGACCCGCGCTTTACCGCACGATTCTGGAATGTCTTCCACAAGGCTCTGGATACACGACTACATTTGAGTACAACCTACCATCCCCAGATCGATGGGCAATCAGAGAGAGTGATTTAGATTCTGGAGGATATGATGCGTAGCTGTGCTCTCGACTTCGGGGGTGAATGGGACTGACACCTGCCACTTATAGAGTTCTCCTACAACAATAGTTATCAGACTACAATTGGCATGGTGCCCTACGAGGCATTATACGGGCGGAGGTGTATGACACCTCATTGTTGGTCTGAAGCATCAGATAGAGAGGAATTGGGCCCCGAGGTCATTTAGGAAATGACAGAGAAGATCCATTTGATTCAGGCACGCTTGAAGGCTGTGAATGATCGCACTACATCATATGCCAACAAGCGGCACCGAGACTTAGAGTTTGAAGTGAGAGATAAGGTCTGGCTCAAGGTTGCACCTATCCGAGGGACTGTCTGATTTGATAGACGGGGTAAACTAGCCCTGAGATATATCGGTCCCTATGAGATTCTGGAGCGAGTTGGCAAGGTCACATACAGATTGGCCCTGCCTCCGAGCATGTCTACAGTGCACAACGTCTTTCATGTGAGTTTGATGAAGAAGTGTATTCTTGACCCCATGCAGACGATTCGCATGAAGGAAATTCAGTTGGAACCAGACCTATCTTACCAGGAGGTACTAGTTGCCCTATTATCCAAAGACATTCAGAAACTCCGCAGTAAGTTCATCCCGATGGTCAAGGTCCAGTGGTCGCATCACTCTGATCGAGAGGTTACTTGGGAGACTGAGCAAGACATGATGGATCGATACCCCACTGAGTATCAACGATTGAGGCCCTTCTTGGAGGACCAAGAGTCCTAAGGTGGGGAGAAATGTTACACCCACCCCGGATGTATGATATTTTTCGATGTAATTTCCCGGAGGTTGGTTTTGTAATTTTGTCGGGACTTTGTATATTATGTAATTATGATGCTGATGAATGAATTAAAACATTTTACGGGATTTTGTCGGGTTATTGGAGGTCTATTTTACGGGATTTTAATAATTTAAAACATTTTATTAATCTCGGGCCATTTTTTCAAAAATTAGTTCGAAGAGCAAAATGGTCATTTTAGGAAAAATTGACGAAAATTGGACATTGGGTAATTACCCAATGGGCCGACAGTTTTGGGGTTCTAATTGGGCCCAAAGGTGGGCATAAGTGGTGTAATATTATTAAAAGAGATGAAAATAGGAAAATCAAGGTTGGTAAGAAAAGGTGTGAGTGGAGTCCAGATCTCACTTGATCAAGGGTTGTAATCTTAAAGGAAATCCTATCCTACGGCCTAGAATAAGATGGAAGAGGATAAATGGTAGAATTATCTAAGATTTATCTACTTAAATTAATTACTAAAATTACTTGGTAGTAGATATATTGGTAGTAGTAGTGAGATAGAAAACAAAACACAAAACTCATATCTCTCCTCCTACAAAAAAACTGCCAGTTTTGGGTGCCCATTTCTTGATGATCTTCAACCAATTTCTTCCATCTTCAAGGTTCTAGTTCAAGATTCATCAAAGGTTTATCAGGATAAAGGATTTCCTTGATTAATTAGTAAGGTTATGAAGTTAAATCTTGAGAAATAATCCTTCTCTTCTCTATTTGTTGAAGCTAAAAATACACGGGAGTTCTTGCCCAATTTTCTTCATCAATCCTTCCTAAATACTTGAGGTAAGCTCAAATCCTTAGTGATTATTAAGTCTATGGTTTATCTTCTCCATGATTCCATGTTTGGTTGAAGTTTGAAGGTGATTAAGAAACATGTTCATGAACAACTTTGGATTTGAGTTGAAACCATGGTTGTATTGTCTTCTTGGGTATATATTGAACATGTTTAATACTTGGATTGATGGTTGAATCATAAGGGAAGGGTCGGTTTTGGTTGAGGCCAAAAATGGGTTTGAATTTTTGTGTTGATGTTAGTTCAATTTTTGTGAAGTTATGGTATTTTGGTGATGTTTGTGAACTCCCAAAATGTGTGGTTGAATTGGAAAATGAATTTGGGGAAATGTTGTATGAGTTCGAAAGTTTAGGTTGGTTTTTGATGAATTTTTTGTTGTTAAAGTGTTGGATAATTGGATTAAATGATTATTTGGTGAAGTAGATGAAGTTAGAAATTGAAAGGAATCAATTTGGAAAAAAATTGGGTAGAAAAGAATGTTGGCCGAAAGTTTGGGTGGTTGACCGAAATTAATTATGAATTTTGGGTAATTTTCATGATTAATTGGAAAAGAATTAAAAAGTGGACAAAAATGGTGTTTTGTCACTTTCTGAAGTTTTAGGGTCAATTTTCATATTTTGTGAAATTTTAGGTATAATTGTGCAATTATGAATAGTTTAAGTGAAAATTGCCCTTTATAGTGTAAGTTGTGGAAATTGTGAACTTTTTGACAAATTTTGCATTTTGTGAAGTTTTGGGCCAATTTGTAAGTTTTTGATAATTTTAAGGAATTATGTTGTAATTTGGGTAAATAAGTAAACTTAACCTCTTTTGAAACAAGAAATGAATTTGGTAAAGATTGTAAGTGAAAAAGTCACTTTTTATGTTTTAGGCTAAAATGAACTTTTGGAAAACGTTTACGGGGCTAAGTGGTAATTATTGACAAGTTACCTTAAGTTAAGAATTTTAGTTGAATAACTAGATTTCTTATGTTTTTGTGAATGTTAGTCTGATTTTGTGTTTCTGAGATTTATGCGGGATTGCAATTGTTGTAGTTCAGTAGATTTTCCGATATTTTGAGGTAAGGGTTCAACTTTCTTAATATACATTTCAGCATATCATCGTGTATATTAGGCTAGTTGAGGGGAGTCCTCCACCGGTGGTGCGGCCCTTGATTATTCACGTGGTAAAGATTAGTGGTATGCAGGTTATGGATTTTCTAGATTTCTGAATTATCTGGCATCAGCTAGATTCTGCTATTATCTGATCAGGCATAATTAGACTCTGACATTTACGACAATTTTGTGGGGAACCTAGGCCCGTTCGCTAGTACCATGCGTCCGTTATCTGTTATCCCGAGATTGGCTACGGCCACCGGGCATTGTCGTATCTGTTAATCTAGACTTTGGTCTATATTCGTCCTCTGGACGTCGGTATATATATCTGTGTACTAACCTTTACTGCAGGTTCCGTATTATTTATCCACTAGTCTTTACCCCCGCCCTTACTGAGTACCTTTCAAGGACTCATCCCTTTATATCTATATCTTTTCAGGAGCTCCCAATCAGTAGCCAGTGGAGTAGTCCATTTTGCTTACATTAGTTTTTGACTACCGCAGGTACTACTAGCTCCTTGTTTAGATTCTGTTTATGGGATAGTCTCATCCCTAACCCTAACCCTAACCCAAGCTCCGACCAAAATGTTTTTTTCTAAGCGAAAAATAGTGTCGTTATACTTGTGAGATCTTATTCTCCAAGCCTTCATTGTTTCCTAGTAGGGAAGTAGTGCTAACCCCGGGGGATTAATATTCCCCGCATGGGTTCATGAAAACCTACGACACGGATTAATCCATTCCTTGCATGTCCCTCGTAGGTAAGGATTGGGCCGTTGTTATTTGACAGCGGGATTCGAAAACCACCCTGAGCCGTTTTTATAAGACCATTCCTTGCATATAATGGTCCACTTCCACACATGAGAACCAACTTTAGAATTCCCATCCATCTTTTTGCACCCGGTACATATGTTGTTATTATGTCATCAAATATGCTTTTTGACATGTATATTACTATCATTGTTATCTTTTGTTCTTCTCCTTGTCTTGTTCTACATGCATATCATATACGTAAATATGCTTAGTGAATAACATAAACCATGGATATATTTGAATTTCTCCCCATTGTCCATGATGAGTCTTGGACTGCCACGATAGTGGAAACCCAATCGGAGACAATGGCTTTTTCTGAATTAACAGAAAGCCGTCAGGGAGATAGCCTTTCTTCGCAACAACCTATTTCACTAAAGCCAAAGGTCTCGGTCAATGCATATAAGAATGACATCACTGAGTTTTTGGTGACTTGGAGGAGCTTGGATTCGTCTGAGCATTAACTATTTATACAAGAGTATGGTCATATTGCTTACTTACTTAAGGTGCATGTCAACCCCTCTCTCAACTGGGCATTGATACAATTTTGGGATCTGTCACCTCTCCTCCCCGGCCGGCATGTGCGGAAGCATCGGAAGCATCAGGAACGGTGCCGGGAGGTGGCGGAGATGATGGAATGGAACTTTACTTCGGTTTGTGGAACCCAAAACCCGGCCAATTTTAAACTTTTTCCGAACTTATTGTTTATAACGCGTTACTTAGATTTAAGGTGTTCTAATATCTTAATCCCTAAACTTGCACCTGAAAACACGTTAGTGCTTTTCACAGAATATCACGCGTTTACCAAAATAAATAACCATATACATCAGATCAAAACTACCACCCACTTCATCGGGTGCGTAGTTCTGCAGTGTATCAAAATAATACAGTCATCCGATGGAAATGTATGCATGCTGACCCTACAGAGCCGTAACTACACAAAAGCCAGAAACGTACTTACGTGCGGGGTCGGTCAAGTCAAACCCTAGCAATCCCGTAAGGTACCGCTGATGCTGAAACATACCAATAAAGGTGAAATCGTTAGTCCAATAATCATAACTTAATTAGAGTTCCTTAACCAAATCTGACCTTATCGAGACTACCCCCGATCCTTAAACCAAAACCAATAAAGGAGCGATGATTACCTGCGGTAATCAAAAGTATGGCCAACCGAACGGACAAACCCGCTAGCTGCTGCCTGGAAGCTCCTGAAAAGAGTAATATAGGGGGTGAGTCCTTAAAAGGTACTCAGTAAGGGTCGGTAAGAGTAGCAAATAAAAATACAGAACCTACAAAAGAGGTTAGCATAAACATATGTCTTGAAGGACTGATCACAATATTTGGCAGCATAATCCGATCCGATACCCCAGCTACTACTTACGATAAACCCCGGGCGGCTGTCACCGTGCCAGGTCAGAACACAATGCATATACATAGATGCTACTAAAATACGCATGGTACCAGCGAAGGGGCGTACGTTCCCCACATATCACAAGTGTTGTAAGTAACAACCCGAACAAAATGATACAGGCGAGGGGCAGCACATAAGCAAATGACATAAAATGTCAGTGCAGCCAGAAACCAAAGTACCTGCATACTACTAACCTTACTGTGTAACTAGTACCATCTCTCGGGAGTCATTGGGCCCCACCATCGACCCAAAAACTAGCCATTAACTAGCCTAATATGCATAAGGAAAATCGACAATACATATTAAGAAAGTTAATCCCCTTACCTGGAATGACAGATCCCGATGTGCCCGCTATAGTCCCGCACCACCGGATCCTATCCCGATAGCCAAACATGTAGAATCTTAGTTTTAAAACTAAATTCCATCACTAAGTAACTTTTACCAATTTTCTTTAGCTTTTATCCTTGAACTTTATACAAAAGTTCATATTTATCCTTAACCAAGCATAGTTGACTTTTTAACCTTAAAAGTCAACTCTTTTACACTTTATCCTTAAAGTGTAACTTATTTTCCACAAACCTCATAATTTCACCTTTAGTCCCTAACCTTGTTAGGAACTTACAAATTTGGCCCATAATTTCACAAAATACCAAAAGTTGCACAAAAAGGTTACTTTATTCTTTACTACTCACATACTTAGTGAATTTTCTTCCAACCTTTACCAAATTGCACATAAATAGCCAAACTTTCACCAAAAGTGCAAATTAGCCCAAAACTTTTATAAAGTTACAAAAATTCCATTTTTGTCAACTTTTTCAACCCAAATAATTAAACAATCCATTTATGCGCCGAAATTCTCAATTTTCTTTTCCAAGGCCGAAACTTTCGGCCTTCAACCAATTCAACCCCAAACTTTCCCTAAGTGCCATTTTTCATACTTAACCTTTATTTCCTTTACCAAACTACCAATTAACTCCATAAAAAGACACTTAATCCATTAAACATCAATAATCATAAAATTTCCAGAACTTTCGGTTTTCAACTCCAGATTTTTCAATTTTGTTCAAAACCATCCCAAACTTCAACCAACTTGTTACTTTAGTCCTTAAACTTTGTTTCCTTCATTAAAACACCATTTAAACCATCATTTACCAACCAAATCATCACCAAAATAATCCCTAAGTTTCGGCCAGAAACTGAACCAAGTCCCCAACTTTCGGTTTTGACAAAACCTTTCCAAAAATGATTTTCCAAACCATCCAACAACCTTAATCCATCACAAATCACTTACTAACATCATTTCTCAACCAAGATTTAACCAACTTAAGCATGATTTAATAGCCATCATTTTTGACCCATTCATGAAATAAAAAACCAACATGTTATCCATGATATTCCAAGAATTAAACATGCTTGACATGCTTCCAAAATCAACATGCAACCATACTTTCAACTCATTTCACAAACCAACTTCAAGAACATGATTTTTCTTCAACCATATTCAACATAAACATCTCATAACTTAAACTTAACCTTACCTTAATGAGATGATGGAAAGAGTTGAAGAATATTGTCCAAGAAACTCTTGAAGTTTCGGCCTTGATCAAGAAACAAAGAGGAAGGATCAAAATCAAAGTTCTATCCGTTAGAACTTGAATAACTTCTTAATTAAACAACCTTACCTCTTAATTCCTTCACAAAACTTGTTCTTAAAAGCTTGATGAAGAAGATTGATGAAGAAACATTTCTTGTTTGCTCTCAAGAATGAGCCGACCAGTAAGAGAAAGAAAGAGGTAGTTTTTGTTTTCCTTTCTTTCTTTCTTTCTTATATCCTTTCTAATTTTATTTCTAATTCAATTCTTTTATTTTTCTTTTCATTATCTTCAAGATAATGTTCAAACATTATCTTCCCATCTTTGAGATCCACCCTTAGATTGGATTTTCTTTTGGATTTCCACCATAGGATTGATGACACCAAGGTTAACCAAGAATATAACCAAAATAATTACACTTATTTTCTTACCTTTCTTCATTTTCTTTTCTTTACATAAATCCATCTTCACTTAAGCCCATTTACAACTAGCCCATTTGGGCTCCATTTATGCGCTGGCCATAGGCCCAACTTCACCATAAAAGTTTTTCTAACTTTTTCCAAAATTGACCATTTTGCCCTCCGAACCCACTTTTTGGCAAAATGGCCCGAGACTCTAAAATATTGTAAATTGCTAGAATCCCATAGAATGGCCTCCAAATTACTCCTCGGGACATTTAATTCATTCAATAACATCTCAAATACATAATTTTCAAGTCCCAAAAATTTACATAATCAAATTCCGGCAATATTACATCGGAAATGAATAGTAGAAACGGGGTGGGTGTAACACATTACTTCTTTTTTTTGTTCAACCTCTTCTATCTCTCTTCTAATTTCATTCATCTCCTTGAACGTTGAGTTAGAGGGGCTGCTCTTTGAGACCGTATTTAATCTCTGTTGTAGTTTTTTTAATTTCCTATCAACATGTCTGAATTGCTCTTTGTTCCAACTTGATAGGTTGCATTGCACACGTTGTATCCTTTGAAAAATTGATGCTATACTGTTGGAGTTGTTGCCTTGCTATGCCGATTGAACCTCATTCTCTAGCTCCGGATCTCGAAGCCACATTGACTCAAACCGAAACATTGTGTCCTACTAGTTTGATCCCCCATATGGTTACAATGAAGTACCAGAGCACAATGGTCCGAGATGGGACCATTTTTCACTATCACTACTGCAGCTGAGAAAAGTTATTTCCATTATTGGGTGGCCAGGACTCGATCCAATCAGCATCGTACCTTGACTCCTCCTGTACGAGTTCCAGCCCAAGTGAATTTTGGCCCTAAGTATCCCAAATCATCTAACTGACAGAAATCCCAGGCCTCCGTGAAGGCTTCCATCTGATTGTCATTTCGCACGCTCCCGCCGCATTTTTCATTTGCATGCATGATTTCGTTGAAATCTCCCCCACACACCCATGGAAGATCAGATTGGTTCCTTGATAGTTTAAGTTGGTTCCAACTTCTATAACGATCTGTCACAACAGGTTCTCCATAAAAACCAGTTACCCTGAACTTTCCCGCACTACCTTGCCACTTTACCTCCATGTCAATGTGTAAATTAGAAAAACTCTTTAAACTTGCTTGTATCTCATATGTCCATAAAAATGCCAGTCCCCCTGAGCATCCTGTCGTACCCCTACTCGCCACTACAAACATGTGTTGAAAGTCGAGCTGATTCTTTACTCTTTCCATATCTCTTACCGGCAAATGTGTTTCACTTAAGAAAATCATTAGGTGATTATGGAAAGTTTAGTCACTTTTTAAAAGTTGGGTACCAAAATATAAATTTTGGTAAAGTTTATGTGATAATGGATAATTAGTTAAAACTTAAGTGAAATAAAGCTCATTTAATGTTAAGGAAGAAAGTTGACCATTTTTGAGTAAGTTGGTCAATTTTGGAAGTTTTGGTAAAGTATGGAAGTAAAGTTGTGAATAGTGTTCATGAAAAAGATAAAAGTGTAATAATGGAGAATAATATACTTAAAAAGGTTAAGTATAAATTTTGGATGCATTTTAGTGGATTTGGACCACTTTATATGCATTTGGGCAAAAAATAAATATTTGGCAAAAGTATAAGGACTAAGATTGTAATTAAGGGTAAAGAAGTAAAAGTTGAACTTCTTAAGTGTTAATGACCAAGTTGTTAAAGTTTAAGTATGTTTTCTCCACTTTGTAAAAGTGTTGACTAAAGTAAGAAAATATTTGACCAAAATTGACTTGAGTTGACTTTTGGTTTAAAGTGTAGAAAATTATCTAAGTATCAAGTATAGAAAGTCTCATAGTGTTTAATGTTTTGTCTAGTGGCCAGGAACCTCAAAGGCTGTGCGGGAAAGGAAAAAGATAAAGGTTTCATCGTAGGTGAGAGGTTTAACATTCTTAATGTGCGTTTAGGTTTTCCTATTGCATATTAGGCTTGTTAATGGCTAGATCTCGGGTCGATGGTGGGGCCCGGTGACTCCCGGGACTAGTAACAAAGTAGGGTAACGGAATGCAGGATTTTTAATCATGAGAGCACCGATCCTAGGATCGTGACGAATCCAACGGTATGTTTTTAAGGTTGGTCACTGGGTGACCGTACGACAGTTAAGTTTTAAGGTTGATCACCTTCGTTGGTACCATGCGTGTCCTATTACTGTCGTACTTAAGGGTAACACCGTCCTTTGGGATGATGCCATCCTTCGGGATGAAGTAAGGAAAGTCCGTCGGGACTTTTATTGCATATCACAACATTGCATATCATATTCCATGTTATACTAGGATTGTATTTAACTGCTAGATCATGGAACGCTAGTCCTTTTATGCAGGTGTTTTTAAAATAAAATAAGCCGTCATCCCTACTTAACCCTTACTGAGTATCTCTCGAGAACTCACCCCCTCCCCTTATTAATAATTACAGGAATCCTGGTAAACGATCCGCAGAATAGTTCCGCCAGATTGTCTTATGTTTTATTACCAGAGGTACAAAGTTATGCTCAATGTTACACCCAATAAGGTCCGGTAAGGTTCCTCCGATGTAGAGTGGCTGACGAGCAAGATATTGCAGGAGGGAGGTCTGAATTCAGGTACGTGAATGCGTTTAACTCTGAGTTTATTTCGGTTTGAGTATTATCTGGTAGGACCTATTTATGTCGGGCTATTGTTTGTTGTGTGTCTTGAGTGTTTTGGGATTAAGTGGGAGGGTTGGAAATAGGAAACAAAATTTAGACAGAGGACCAGGCGACCGGCCAGGCGACTGGGAGTCCTAGCAGGCGATGGCCTGGCCTCAAAGTTGAAAAGGACAGAGGCTCAGGCGACCAGCCAGGCGAGCGAGGCTCCTGGCAGGCGATCGCGTGGACCTAAAGTTGAAAGTGGTCAGACGGCCAGGCGACCGGCCAGGCGAAGGAACCCTGGTGCGGGCAATCGCCTGAACCGTTTGCACATTTGGCCAAGGGGCCAGGCGACCGGCCAGGCGAAGGAGCTCTGGTGCAGGCGATCACCTGACCCCAGGTGGAAAAAGGACAGGGAGCTAGGCGAGGGGCCAGGCGGCTGGGTAAAAACCCAGGCGATCGCCTGGTACCCAGAATGCGAATTTCGGGAAAGCTTTAAACGTGAAAATCTGGGTTGGTCTCATTTCATTCAAGCTTCATCTTCTTTGTAGAGAGAGAGAGAACTTGAACCTTAAGCCTCCCACACTCCCAAACGCTCAATCTTAGCCCGAAATCAAAGAAAATTCTTGCTACATGCGGGATTCTTCATCAAAGGGAAGAATCTACAAAAGGATTTGTCAACCATTCACCGTTTGAGTGATCTCTGGAAGTTGGGTTCGAAACCTAGGTGAGTTCTCTGAAGTTTCTTGTTATACTTGGACTTGTAAGCATGTTCTAATGTCTAATTAGAGTTAGAAGCATGTTGTACAACACAAATTGCGGGTCTTTGGGAGCGAATTCGAACCTAGGGTTCATGGAGCCCTGAGTAGAAATTATTAGGGGATTGTGTAATTAGGGTTAAATTACTACTATTAGGTATAAGTGGAACAACATTAATACTTGGAACGTTGGCCAATTACGCTCCGATTAAGTAGCGAAGGCAAACACCATAGGAAATGGT
>JBBYHH010089544.1:0-15206 GCA_038382905.1 Daphne laureola
CTAATACACCTTGAAGCTCTTGAGAGAGGGGTTTGAATGTTGGCCAGTGGGTCACTATGAAGCTATCATGGTGAACCCCATCCAACTCCTCTTCTTTTTCCATGTTGGCTCCATTAACTTGCTTCAAGTGTCCTTTTTCCATTACTGGCGTTGAATCTTCCTCTTGATGACTTTGGCTTTCTTTTATGGCATCTTTAATCACCTGTTGGCCATCTCAAAAGAATAGATCTTGACTGTAGCTGGCCAACTGTGCATATACATCTTCAATGCTCCCCAAAGATGCCTTGATCCTTTCTTCCATTCTTGCCAAGTCTCTTATCAATGTGTTGCAATCCTCTTCACACCTCTTGCTTCTTTCTTTCACTTTTTTGATGAATTATTTCATTGACTCCTCTAAAGAAGGCATATCTCATCCATAAATCTCCCTGACCTATTGCAGAGGTGGCTGCATTCATCTTAAGTCTCTTCCCTTCGCTACCAATCCCTATATATCCTCGCGAAGATCCATAAACAAAGGCCTCAAGATTTATGCCATCAGTAGCACCAGAAGTTACCTACAAAAAGAAAACAACAAAGGAAGTAAACATGCACTAACAACTAAGTGCAAGAAGTATGATAAAAACACACATAACACATAAATTCTCTAGACTTAAACTCGATTCCTCAGCAACAACACGAATTTGGTGGTCAGGTTTTTTCTATGGTGTTATCTAGATGATGCACAATTCATGAAATCAACCAATCAAATAACTTTATAAACCCCTCATTAGCCCTAAATATATATTATCGTAGTATAATAGCTCTAAATGAGGGATCGAACCCAAGAGAATCTAAGCGCCTAGAGTACAAATATGTAATGTGTGTTCCTAATCTACTATGCAATGCAATGAACAGTAAGAGAGATGATAGATATCAGAATGATGGTGTAAGTAAAAGCAGGAAATGTAAATAAGAGCATGAAAGGGAATAAAGACATTACTTATGGAGTTCAATCATGGGTTCTCAAATTGCATCATGCGTCCTAAACATCATGCGTGTGCTACTAATCTCATGTTCTAGAGGAATGTTATCTCTAACTCCACCAATTGATAACGGTGGTTATCTCTAACTCTTCTGGAATCAATAATCCAACCCGCTAAGATCAAAACCTAAGGAATTTGATATCATAAACACATATACAACCTAAACTACCAAGAATTACTTAGAGACATGAAATTATAATTACCGCATCTAAATCAATTCATCAATTCAGCAAGGGATCATGCAAGCAATTTCCTTATCATGTTCGAGGTGGTTTACTATGACCGTGTCGCCCCTTTCCACTGTCATAACTTAGAGTGAGCTTAGCCACTCTCATGGTCCAAGAATCAATCTCGAGGTTTTCATCAATCAACCTTTCAAGATCATCTCTAACTCTTAGACGGTTAATCTATGAAGTTACTACGGTTGGGTCGCTTCTCTCTCGAGCAAGCAATACACCTCTCAACTAAAGTGAGATTAATCACTCTTGTGCTCCAATAATCTCTTTTGAGGAATTAAAATCCTTAAACTACTCACTAATTAACTTACTAAAGTCATCTCTGACATTTAGAAAGCTAATCAATCAATTCCACAAATATTGTATCGATTAAACTCCTCTCGGACATTTAATCGAACAGCTAGAAGAGTAAGCATGAACAAGAATGATTCATCATACCACACATGACAGAAGTGCTCAGAATTGATATCAAACATGCATAATCATGAAAATATCTTACTTGAACCCTAAGGTAGAGATAAACTAAGACATAGCATCCCTAACTCTATCAAAGCTAAACATAGACATGATCAACATTCAATAGCAACTTAAAATGTTGAAATAGAAATACCATAAGATTAGAATTCACCCAATGAAAGCTTCTCTATAGATTAATTAGCCCTTCAACCCTCTGAAATTGAGGTTGAAGGGTTGAAAGCCCTTAGCCCAAGAAGCCAATTTAAACTTAAGGTTTTATCCCAAGAGTGAGCAACCTGAAAATACAACTTGAACAACACAAAATGAACCCTAGAAGGTCTATTTATACTCTCTCCGTCCCACAAAGATTGCAACATTTCTTTTACTATTTGAAGTTGCAGTGTTTGACTCAAAATTTAACTAAGATAAACAGTGGAAAAAAATAAAAATATATATATCTATAAAGATTAGATTGTAAATTATGATAAACATGTGAATCATTTAACTTTACATGTCTATGACTTCATAAAAATAAATTGTAGATTATATACTGTGAAAACAGCAAAGAAATGTTGCAATCTTTATGGGATGGAGGGATTACTACTTTAAATGCCTAAACTACCTTTGACCTAATTTCACTTAAACCATGGTTAGGAGGGGTAGAACAGACATTACAAGTTGATAACCAATTAAAATCTTTGAAATGCTCCGTACAGACTCGTAGGTACAGTTGGAAATGCATGAGGCACCATACTTCCACCTTGAAGCGGTTGGGAGTGCTGCCTGGATTGGTGAGTTGTGCCATGGAGGCGCAAGTTTTTTCACCTGGGACATGCGCCTCGATAACTCTTTCCTGCGCCTTGAGGTGCCGGTTTGCTACCTCAGACTGGCACCTTGGCTAACTCTTGCACCTAGGAGGTGCTACTTCATGTGCCTCATACTCCCGCCTTGAAGATGCGGAGGTGCTAGTTCTAGGCATTAGAACTAGCGCAAGCCCCCAAAATTGCACCATTTGCATTTTGATCCTCATTCTTTCTCCTTATTGCAATTAGGTACCTCCAGCATTTCTTGAAGCTTGTTCTACTTCTTTTTTGATGAATATTTATGCATGTTGAGCTCCTAATAACCTCCAAATGTACGCACCTACAATTCTTAGTTTCTTGAGTAAAGTGCGTATTTAACATTAAAAGTAGGCAAAATTGATGAGTTTAATGCTCTAAACATAGTGGAAAAGTGTATTTGTTTGTACACTGATCACCAAGCTAGCCAGAAAGAGTCTAGTATGTGGATTGCTAAATCATAGATTTGACAAAGACACAAAATGTGAAGCTTGGATCAAAGGAAAGCAGACAAGGGCAACATTCAAAGAAAATAATATGATATCTACATCAAGAGCTCTAGAGCTGCTACACATGGATCTGTTTGGACCTATTGATCCCACAAGAATAGGTGGAAAGAGATACTGCCTAGTAATAGTTGATGACTACACCAGATACACTTGGGTGTTCTTCTTACCCAAGAAGAGTGACACTTACAAGGAATTCAACATCTTCTGCAAAAGAGTTCAAAATGAGAAAGGTAAAATCATTATTGCTATCAGAAGTGACAATGGGGGTGAGTTTGAAAAATTTGACTTGAATACTTCATGTGATTCACTTGGTATTACTCAAAACTTCTCTATTGCAAGAAAACCTCAACAAAATGGGGTTGTAGAAAGGAAGAACAAGACTATTGTGGAGGTGGTGAGAATAATGTTGAATGAGTACAAACTGAGACCCAACTATGGCCAAGAGGGGCTGAATTTTTCTTAAAATAGATTTAAAACCTTTGGCTTTTGAACCAAAACTCTCTAATCAACACGTTGATAATATCAGAGTTGAGTATACTTGCAGCAGCAAGATATCAGCGCGTTGATGGTATGCACTGATAGAAGTGTATAGAAGAATGAGAGACAGATAGATTTATAGAGGTTCGGTCAACATGACCTACGTCCTGACACACAGAGCTTATATAAAGTGTCTGACACACAAGACTTAAACAAAGATTGCTTGACACATAAGACTTTGCATCACAATGCCTGACTAAAAGGACTTAACAGGGTTCCTAACTAATAGGACTTTCTAAAATGCCTGACTAACAGGACTTTGTACAATGGCTGCTTGACACACATGACTTTATGCCAAGGTTGTATGACTGACAAGACTTAAAAAGAATGACAACAATGTCGTGATCAACGCGTTGATAGAGAAATCTATCAACCTTCCTCTTTCTTGCGAAGTATCACTTAATTAATGATGTAAAACTAGTCTATCACCACTAACTAATGATGTTGATTAATATAAGTTTGAGAGATAGCCTCTTTTATAGAATAAATATGTAAAGAGTAGAGTAGGCTTCTCTGTTGATGTAGAACTTTCTTCTAGTGTAGTCAAAGCTTCTTGCAAATGATATTCAAGATCATTGCAGCTTTGTGATTGATAGCTTGAGAGTTTCTTTCTGATCTGAGTAATGAGAAGGATGAAGAGTATTCACAGAATGTACAGAGTATGAATTATGTGTTGCTTCTCTTTTGTCTTCATCTTCTCTTCAGCTTTTATAGGCTCCAAGTGCTTCACAAATGGATAGGAGTGTCTGACATCAATTCATAGTTGTTGGTTATGAATAGTTTCCATTTTGGAGCTTTCTGACCATTGTTAATTGATTTCTAGCCGTTGCAGATCTTCACAAATTTTATTCATCATTCCATCAACGTGTTGATGAAGACTAGTTTCAGTAACTTGATGGTTTTTCTTCAATGATATTGGCTTCTCTTGTTATCTTTCAGCTTCTGAGCTTTCATTCATTGTTATTAGTCAGTAGTGCAGTGATTTGCTTCTTGTATGAATTCCTTGAAACTAGTGATTCATGAAGCTTGAATTCTGAGCACTTCTAATATCAACGTATTGATGCTTCCTGCATCAAGCGTTCCTTGATTTATTTCCATATATGATCAGATTGTAATTTTTCAATCCAATATCTTCTTGATTCTGATGGAGAAATCGATCCTTGCTTCCAGGGATGATATTCTAGCACTAGTCTTCCATTTTTGCTATAAATGTGGCTAAGAAATAAGTCCATATTAATCATGAAATTGGATCTAAATGCATATAATCCGATATATGCAAAGTGTTCTTCATAACACATGAATTATTGTTCTTTTGCATACTTTACAATTTAATCCCAATGTTTTTTACCTAATCACACAAGAGTTAATAATCTTGGTGAGTGTACTTAAGCTTATCAAAACTATGTAACTAAGTTCCCAAGGTTTTGGAATCATCAAAATAAAGTGATTGAAGACAACAAAGTCAACAATCTCCCCCTTTTTCATGATGAAAAAAAAACACTTCAAGAAGTTTTGATATCCCTTTGAAATCTTATTTATGAAAGGTCTCATAATTGAGTATATGCTCCCCCTTAGGATGAGATTTTTGAAAAAACCTTTTTTAAAGATTGAATACATTCTCCCTTAGAACATCTTATCCTCCTTAGGAAAATAGTTTTGGACAATGATACTTGGATTGCAGTGCATTGTACCAAATGTGACAAGCTTCACCTTACTTCTTGAACATATTTCTCCCCTTTTTTTATCATCAAAAAGGTACAAAACAGAGGAGCGTATATGCAAAATGTCAAGTGGGACTGTATGTATTTCTTAGTTATCATTAACGTGTTGATATTCCTCTTATCAACGTGTTGATAAACTCAGAGTGATACAAATAGCATTCTTGTTCTATGATTGACACTTATGGAAGAATATATTGATATCAAGGTTTGATCAATAAGGATGATACTCATAATCACTGAATATGATAGTTAAGAGTATGCTTTCATACCAAATACATATGTATTAATGTCATCAACTCATTTAAGAAAGATATCAGTTTGTCTAGGTGAGCAATGCATCTTTATAGGAGATGGTAGTTTGTCCTTGTAAGCATGATCAACTAGTTCATGGATTTATATATGTTTTAATCAACAAGCATGTTTCATAATGCATGATATCAATGATACTTAGTATGAACAGTATGCATCAGATCATATCAGAGAGATAGTGTTTTTATTTGAACAGATATGAGTGCAAGTAATGTAGTTGTTGTAATATACTAAAGATGTCCATTTTTAAATGGTTTGACAGGTTGTGCATATCCTAGCATGAATATATGTAAGAAAGAAGGAGTTTGGACTCTCAACTTTCAGATAAACATATAGAGACAACAAAGTCAATGACCAAGTCAAACAGGTTATGTAGTTAACATGGATCAACGCATTGATGAACTCTATATCAACATGTTGATTGAACATACAATAGATTGATTAACAAGATCAACAAGATGAAAAACTTTAGAGGAAAGAAACATATATATATATATATATATATATATATATATTACTGAAATAAAAAGTTTGAGTACAATAGCTTAAGACCTAAGAATATTTAGTCCTAGGCATTCTTTTCTTGGTCCTTGAGGGCGAGATCTAGGTGGAGATGAAAACTAAGTCCTCGTTCTGGTTGTTCTATCCGAGCAATCTTAATGGAAGCTTTGGCTTTGTAGGTCTCATTTTCAAAGACACGAGTGATTTCCTCAGGATCCTTCTTATCTTCCACTTTCTTCTCCTTTCTTTGTTCTGAAGATTGTTCTTCTTCCGATCTGGCTCTCTTAGCCTTTTTGAGTTTCTCTTCTTCAGTAAGAGGAAAGAAGATATACAGACCTCTTTTGCAGAGAACCCTTGGTTTCTTAATTATAGCATAAGTCCAGTGATGCCTGGTACATAGTAAGGCTTTATCCCCTCTGATGTTACTTCAGGTTCAGAGAAGTATTTGGCCTCTTCATTACATTCGGTAGCGTTTGTTATTAATGATGATCTTGCTGATGAGAATTGGATTTTAGCTATCCAAGATGAGCTAAATCAATTCAAAAGGAATGATGTCTGAGAATTGGTTGCAAAACCTAGAGATCATTCCATCATAGGCACAAAATGGGTATTTAGGAATAATATGATGATAATGGTATTGTGACAAGGAACGAAGCAAGGTTGGTTCCCAATGGATACTCTTAAGAGGAGGGTATAGACTTTGATGAAACATTTGCACCAGTAGCTCGGATGGAAGCCATCAGAATGCTCTGTGCATTTTCCTTCTTTTTAAACATTAAGATTTTTCAATTATATGTGAAAAGTGTTTTATTAAATGGTTTTATAAAACAAGAAGTCTTTGTGGAGCAACCACTAGGCTTTGAAGATCCTCACCATCCTGATCATGTTTTTAAACTGAAGAAAGCTCTGTATGGTATGAAAGAAGCTCCTTGAGCTTGGTATGACAGACTAAGAATCTTCCTGGTTGAACATGGATTCAACAGAGAAAAAGTAGATACTACATAATTCATAAAATCCACTAACTTTGATCTTTTACTAGTTCAGATCTATAAGGGTGATATTATATTTGGTTGTACTAATGATCTAATATGCAAAGATGTTGCTAAACTTATGAAGGGAGAGTTTGAGATGAGTATGATCGAAGAACTTAACTATTTCCTTGGTCTGTAAATCAAGCAAACAGATGATGGAATATTCATCAACTAAGATAAGGACACCAGGGAGCTACTAAAGAAATTTGGTTATGCCAACGCCAAACCCTCTCCCACTCCTATGAGCAGCACAGGAAAGCTTGATGAGGATGCTTTTGGTCAACGCATTGATCAAAAGCTTTACCAAAGCATGATTGGATCATTGCTAAACCTCACATCAAGCAGACCAGACATCTTGTTTAGTGTCTCTATATGTGCTAGATTTCAAGCCAATCCAAATGAGTCACACTTGAAGTGCCTAAAAAGGATCTACATATATTTCATATATACACTAGAACTGGGGTTATTGTATCCTAAGGAAACTTCTTTTGATCTACATGGATACAGTGACTCAGATTTTGCTGGAAGCAAGATAGACAAGAAGTCAACAAGTGCAACCTATCAATTCTTGGGGAACTACCTCATATCTTGGTTCTCCAAAAAATAGAACTTTGTTGCACTCTGCACAACTGAAGCAGAATACATAGCTGTAGGAAGTTGTGTAGCATAAATTCTTTGGATGACTTAATAATTGAAGGACTATGGGCATAGCTTTAGAAATGTGCCAATCATATGCGACAACACAAGTGTCATTTTCCTTACAAAGAACCATATACATCACTCAAGGGCAAAATACATAGAAGTGAGATATCACTTCATTAGGGAGTATGTGGAAAATGAAGACATATCTCTGGAATTCATTGATACAACAAATCAACTAGTAGACATCTTGACCAAACCACTAAATGAAGAAAGGTTCATCTTTATCAGAAGAGAACTGGGCCTCATCAATCCAAGGTGAAAGGTACACATCACTAAATCCTCTTGAGTTAATGACAAAAGGTTATTAAAAATAATTTCATGATCATATAGTGATAAAAACCTTCTCCTAGATATGTACTATCATGGATCACAAGGTTTGATAATTGGCGGAAGTGATGTTGCCTAACTTGAAGAAATACTACTATACAAATAGAGATTTCTTCAAGTAATGGCGGGTGATGAAGAATGGACCAAGAACCTCAACTCAACGGTGTGATAGGAAACCCTAGGTATGATTCTCAAATCTCAAAGAAGAGCCTCATGGGCTGAAATGGAGGAAGAAGAGGTGAGAACCCTAAAACACTTATCTTACTTTGAAGAAATGTTTCATAAAATAAGTTCTAGCTTACAAATGAAGTAGAAGGAGGTTTATATAGGAAAAGGATCCACCCCCTCCTCTTGGTGGAAACCCTAATATTCTAGAGAATATGCTTGTATGGATCCCTCCCTTGAAAGTGACCTAAACTAGATTAAGCTAAGCTAATTAAGTCTTACACCATAAATAGTCTTAAGTGAATATCTTTAGCTAAGTGATACAAAGTGAAAGGAAATCTTATCCAGGAGAGGAAGGAGTCATTTAGGGGTGTTGGGAGAGGGGGAACAAGCTATTAAATGGGTGTAGGGACCATTGGGGACCATTTGGGCTTGTCTTGTAAGATGTTGACAAGATGATGTCATGTGGTCCATGATGGTCTCTTTACATTGTTGATGCCTCCCAAGTAGATTCCAAGCTCTCCAAAGACCAAAGTGAACATTTTTAAACTCTTCTTGGTTGGCCCTTCAAGTAGAGTACCACTTTGCTATGATTTTGGGTGACTTGTTAGAAAACTCATTCTTTTGGTGGCCCTTCAGTGGCCGGGATCAGGCTGTCTTCTTCTCCAAGTATGGTGCAGATGTTGATGGCACCAACTGAGGTCTTCTTGAATCCTTCTTCAAGCTTGATTCCCATGATCTCTAACTTGAGGTCCAACACTTGTGAATCTTCCACTTGAGCATCCTTCTCGGCCATAGTTTTCACGAATGTATTGAGACAGTCATTTGATTTTATGGCTTTGGCTCTTGTCATATGTCCTTCTAGACCTTGAAGTGGACCACTTGCTTTCTTGGGAAGTTCCTTGACTTGTATTGAGGTCATGTCCTCATCATATAGTCTTACAAACTCTATAGATGAATTGTGTATTCTATTAGTCCAAAGCTTTTTTACAATCAGATCTTTTAAAACTGTTTTAAAAAACTCAGAACATTAACACGTTGATGGCACTCCTGATTTTAAAAAAGCTTTCAAAATTCTCTTTGGTTTTTTAAAGGACACCCTTATGACTTTAAGTCCAAAAGTTCCTACCCCCTTTTAAAAACTTATCTCTCAGTTTAAAAACAAAAGTTGGACTAAGGACAAACATTTTGACCTTGTCAATAAATTTTGTATATTCATCAACACGTTGATAACTGTTATCTACAGAATCTACTTTGACTCATGCATTGACTTTGTTATCTGTATTGTTTTTTTTTTTAAGTTGGGAGTCCAACCCCTTCTTTTATACATTCATTCATGTTATAATACACATGATCTTTCAAACCCTTCAAAAAGTGACATGTTTAGTAAATCACATAAGTTAAAGACCTACTGTTAAAAGAGCATAATTCATTATTTTATACTCATGTTCACGCATTAATCTGAGTAAAGATACCTGAGTTAATCAATATTGCTCTGATACATGTCATTCATCCTTATTGAATGAGTTGATAACTCCAATTCTATGCAATGACATATCACATATCTATGAATAAGTTAATCACTTAAATTTTGTTATACATGATATACATCTGTTATAAATGAATTGATCACTTCAATTATGAGCATGCTTATACATGATGATATTCAACTGCTCAAATTTGATTCATGCTTCATAAGTGTCATTTATAACACAAGGAAACTATTTTTATCACTTAGTGCTTATCAACACGTTGATGATAACTTGGTAATACATTTAGTCTCACTGACATATCTTACATATGCACTCCTCTGGCTTGCACTTTTTTATGATAAGAAAAAAGAGGATAAATATGTTAAAGAAGTAAGGGGGAGCTTGTCTTGTTTGATACAATGTAACTAAGATCCCATTATAATTTTCCAAAACTATTTTCCTAAGGGGGAGGATACTTTCTAATGAGATAATGTATTCAAGTTTGAAAAGATTTTTACAAAAGCTCATCCTAAGGGGGAGCATATACTCAGCTAGGAGACCTTTATCAAACATCATTTCCAAAAGGTTATCAAAACTTCTTAAAGTGTTTTGTCATCATCAAAAAGGGGCAGATTGTTGACTTTGTTGTCTCCAACCATTTTTTTTGATGATTCCAAAACCTTGATGACCATTTTGCAAAGTTTTCATAAACTTAGTGTCTTCTGCAAGATTATTATTTCTTGTTTGATAAAGATCAAAATTATGGGATTAAAGTGCAAAGTACTCAAAAGTATAAGAACTCGTGTGCTAAACAATGCATAGATGAACATCTCGGCATACACATTATTTCATCCAAATTCTTGATTAATGTGGACTTATTTCTTAGACACATTCATAGGTTTTCAAAGAAGAAATGCTAGAAATTAAGTATATGGAAACCAACGGCTACTCTCTTCATCAAATCAAAGAAATCTCGGATTGACAAGATACAATCAGCTCAGAAAAAGAAAGAAATCAAGGAAGCGTGTGATTGAGTATGCATCAATGCGTTGATGGCCTTATGCTTAAAATGTAAGATTCAAGTTTCAGAAGTACTGAAGAATTCAATCATGAAGTGATTCACTCCATTACGGAGCAACATCATTAAGAGAAGAATTCAAGTTTGAAGCTCTCAAGGAAGATCAAGATAGAAGAAGAAAAATCATCAACTTGCTGAAGCCAGTCTTCATCGTCGCATTGATGGAAGTTGACAGAAATCTGGAAAGATCTGCAATGGCTAGAAATCAATTAACCATCATTCACAAAGCTCTAAAAAGGAATAAATTTATACACAATGGCTATGAAAAGTTCTCAGGCACTCCTATCCATTTCTACACATCTTGGAGCCTATAAAAGCTGAAGAAGAGGAAGAAGGAAGAAGAGTTACAACATAAATAAAATCTGTACATTCTTCATTCTCCTATTCACTCTCACAAATCAAGAAAGTCTCTCAAGCTATCATTCACAAAGATGTAAGCCTCCATAAGATCATCTACATCAGCTTAGACTACATCAGAGAATCTTTTGCTCTATACTTCTTATTTTAAAAGGCTATCTCCCTAAAGCTTACATCGATCAACTTCATTAGTTGGTAGTGATATACCAAGTTCTTCATCATTGATTAAGTGAAACTTTCTAAGGAAGAGGAATTTTGATAGCATACTCTATCAATGCGTTGATCTCAGTTCTACTGTCAACACTCTAAGTGTTGTTAGTCAAGCAACCTTGGCATAAAGTCCTATGTGTAGAGCAACCATTATACAAGTCCTGTGTGTCAAGAGTTTTATAAAGTCTTGTTAGTCAGGAAATTGGTAAATTCCTGTTAGTCAGGCGTTAGGCATAAAGTCCTATGTGTGAGGCAACCTTGGTGAAACTGTTGTGTGTCAGAAAATCTGTATAAACCCTGTGTGTCAAGCCTCAATTCTCGTGGAGAAATACTCAAGTATGTATTAAGCAGAGGACGCAGGTCAATTTGACCGAGCCTCTATAAATCTTTGTGTCCTTCACTCTTCTACACACTCTTATTTGTGCTAACCATCAATGCGTTGATATCTTGCTGCTACAAGTATACTCAACTATGATGTATCAACGTGTTGATCAGATGGTTTTGGTTGCAAATCCAAAAGGTTTTAAACTTGTTTTAAGACTAATTCACCCCCTCTTGGCCATACTCCGTCTATAAATGAATATTCAACAATTAAAGGACTCTCCAATGTTCGACCAGAGAACCTTGATCTTTCATTTTCCCCTACTTTTGATTTCTTTGTTGCTGCTGCTCTTCCTTGTGTTTTTGTTCATTCATGTGAAGTTCCTGAAGGCTTGTGTCTGAGACCCTAGTCACCTCATTTCGGATCCATTAACCCTTCTGATTGAGGTTATCACCCTTATCTACCATGTGTTTGATGAAATGCCTCAATGGAATATGTTTGTACTTTGGTATTTTTCCTTTGTGATCGTGTGTTTTGTTGCCCGATTGAACTCAGCTCCCTTCTCTGGCCCACTCTTCTAGATGGGACCAAAAACATCTAGTAGTTTCATGTCATTGATTTCCACCATCGAGAAGACATCACTGATCGAGCAGCGACAATGTGATGAAGTGGACAAGGCTTTCTGGCCTATCCACAAGATTGATGTGCGGCCAACCCCTAATGGGGTGTTCTCATCAGTGAATCTAGAGCAGACATCGAAGAATGTGGCGAAGAAAATGATGGTGGTATTTTCGGAGCAGCTATTGGTGGGGATGAGTTTCCCGGTACTTCATCTAGTGCAGAAGTTATGCGTCTGGTAACAGGTGTTGCCTACGCAACTAAGGCCCAATGTGTTTGGTCATTGACGTTAAGGTTTTTGCTATGATGTTTTGGAATCAAGCAATCAACTTAGTCAAATAAATTTATAAACACCTCATTAGCATTAACTCTATCTTATCATAGTGTAATTGCTCTAAATGAGGGATCAAACCCAAGAGAATATGAGCACCTAAAGTATGAATACGTAATGTGCGTTCTAATCTACTATGCAATGTAAAAGAAAGCAGGCAAGATGATGATAGGCAAGATGTGAATGTAAGTAGGAAAATCTGAATCAATGACTGGAGGGGAATGAAGACGTCACTTGTGGATTTCAATCATGGGTTCTCAAAGTGCATTGTACGTCCTAAAGAACATGCATGTGCTACTAATCTCGTGTCTTAGAGGCAGGTTATGTCTAACTCTACTAATTGACAACGGTGATTATCTTTAATTCTTCCGTAATTAACCATTCGATCCGCTAGGATAGGAACCTAAGGCATTTAATATCATAAACACACATTCAACCTAAACTACCACAAACTACTGAGAGATATGGAAGTCTAATTACCACACCTAAATCATTTCATCATTTCAGCGAGGGTTCATGCAAGCAATCTCTTTATCATGTTCGAGGTGGATTACTATGACTGTCATAACTGGGGTGAGCTTAGCCACTCTCATGGTCCAAGACTCAATCCTGAGGTTTATTATCCATTAGCACTCCAAGGTCATTTCTGACTTTTGGATGGTTAACTTAAATTGGGTTGCTGCTCTCTCGAGCCAGCAACATACCTCTCAACTAAAGTAGCATTAGTCACTCTCGTGATCCAACACTCACTTTTGAGAAATTAAATCACTTAAACTAATCACCAACTAACTCACTAAAGTCATCTCTGATATTTAGAAAGCTAATCCATTAATTCCACAAATGTTGTGCCGATTAAACTCCTCTCGGACATTTAATCGAGCACTTAGAAGAGTAAGCATGAAAAGAATCATTTAGCATACTACACATGACAGAAGTGCTCAGAATTGATATCAAACATGCATAATCATGGAAACAGCTTACTTGCACCCTAATCTAGAGTCAAACTAAGACATATCATTCTTAACTCTATCAAAGCTAAACATAGACATGATCAACATTTAATAGCAACTTAAAATGATGAAATAAAAATAGTGTAAGAACTCACCCGATAATTGAATATCCACAAGTTAGGGACTTCAGCCCCTCATTGAATTAGGGCTGAAGGCCTTAAGACTTAGCTCCATAAACTCCAACTTAGGGTTTTTATTCAAGAGAGCAATCCCAAAAAATATGTCTTAAGACTTTAACAACTAAATTATGAGCCTAGCACTCATATATATATTAAAACTAAAGGACTACAAATCCCACTCCTAATGAGTTGGGTACCTATAACTATAAATGCAGGGTGGAAAAGGTCCAAAAATACCAAACAAATTCGGATAAGATTTCAAAACCGCCTCGAGAGAGGATATCATACCCGGTTTTTATAAGGTGCTGATGATTGTGCCTTAGAGGCGCTCGTGCATGTGCCCTGAATGTATAAGGTGCTAATGATTGCACCTTAGAGGCGCTGGTGCATGACCTTGGGCTGCTGGAAAGGGTGAGGTGCCACCTTCTACGCCATGAGGGCACCATTTGAGGTGCTAGGTTGATGAATGACACCATTTGGGTGCGTCTTGAGGGCGCCGCTTTGTTGCGCCAGCATGATGAAGGGCACCCCTTTGTGGCATCTTGAGGGTGCCCTTATGTGTGCCACAGTGTGTACTAGGCTGAGAAGAGGCACCATTTTGAGGTGCCACATTGGTGCCTTGAAGTGGCACCTCTTGTAGTCTGACTTGGCTCCCCAACTTTGCAATATATGCATTTTGGCCCTCTCAACTCTTATGTTGGTTGTCAACTCTCTAATTTAGTCCAAGATGGTCTTGAATACTCCGCAACTCATGAAATCTCATCTTAAACCTTCTTTTATGCCCAATTGACTCATTTCCACACCTCCACACGTTGTACCTTCTAGATTTGTGAATTACAAGTAAAGTGCATAAAACTAAGGATAATGATGCGTAAATGGTGCATTTACTATCTAAAATATCATTGGAAAGTATGTGTGTGTGTTTGCACACTGATCACACCCCCAAACTCAAACTGTTGCTACTCCCTAGCAACGCACACATCTACAATCTCTAATTTCTCATTTCCCTTATGTCAACTTAAGTCAATTCATGATTCAGAACCACATGTCAATAAAGATTCAGATGATCAATAAAGTTTTAGAACTATGTTCTCAATGAAGTAGACAAAGGGTCACTCCCTAAGTGTTTATCTCTCATAAAAAAGGGTAGTGAATGTGTACACCATTGTCCCTAGGGACGTTGTATGCTTCTTCGGTCATATGGTCTTTGAAATGGTTGTAATGAGGCCGGGCTTGGTCTGAGAGGAATTCTATTAGATGTTACACCCATCCCGGAATTATGTCATTTTCCGATGTATTTTTCCGGTGGTCGGTTTGTAAATTTATCAGAACCT
>JBBYHH010089655.1:0-15199 GCA_038382905.1 Daphne laureola
TGTGCAATCTCCAATTTTGTTGGAGCAATATCCAATTTCCAATTTTGTTGGAAGAATATCTAATATCCAATTTTATTAGAGGAATTAATAATTTCTAAAGTTGTTTGAGCAATGTTTCATTTTTAATTTTGTTGTGATAAATTAACAATGTCCAAATTTTAAAGTTTTTGAATAATGTGCAATCTCCAATTTTATTGGAGCAATATCTAATTTCTATTTTTGTTCGAAGAATATCTAATATATAATTTTATTTGAAGAATTCCTAATTTCTAAAGTTGTTGGAGCAATGTTCTATTTTCAATTTTATTGTGATAAATTGACAATGTTCAAATTCTAATCTTTTGGAACAATGTGCAATCTCCAATTTTGTTGTAGCAATATCCAATTTCCAATTTTCTTGGAAGAATATCTAATATCCAATTTTATTCGAGGAAAAATTATATGCATAAAAAGAATATAAATATAAAAAATAAAAATTTAATTTAAAAATTTCAGCTACTCGAATTTGGACTGACGAAACTCGAATTTGGACCCGTAGAAACCCAAATTTAAACCAAAAGAAACCCGAACTTGGACGCGAAGAAGCCCAAACTTCAACCCGAAGAAACCCAAACTTGGACCCGAAGAAACCCGAGACTGAAGCAACCTGAGACTGAAACAACCCGAAACCCGAATAATCCAAACCTGAACGTGACCTTACCCGAAAGCAGCTCAACCCGAATGACCCGAAACCTGAATGACCCGAACCTGACCTGACCCAAAAATAGCTCAACCCGAAACAACCCGAAACTCGAATGACCCGAACTGAACCCGACCTGACCCGAAAATAGCTCAACCCGAATCAACCTGAAACCCGACTGACCCGACCTGAACCTGACCTGATCCGCCCAATTGACACCCCTATTCTTATGGTGGCGGTTTCTGATCAGGTGGGGCTGGGAGTTAACCCACCTCACCTAATGCCATGAATCTATGTTACCAGAGCTTGCTGAGTGCGGGGTCTGCTCCGCTTGCTCTGTTTTCTTTAGGTTGGCCCTTGTTTTAGTTTCTTGTGTTTTTTTGGTTAGTTGTGGGTTCGTTATTGGCTCTCGTGGCTAGCTTTTGGATGACGTTTGTTTTGTGTCTACAGCTTGAGTGAATTGTCTATTATGTTAAGGCACTGCTTTGGTTGGGATTCAAGTACTCTTCAAAGCATTGTTGCGACGTGACAACACTATTTTGCTTAATTTGAGTAGTTGTGGGTGTTGTGGACGAGATCACGGATCAACATAAATTTTTTGCAACATGTTAGTGCATTTTGGCCGTTAGTTTGGCGTTCTTGAAGGCTCATTTATTCTTGTCTTTGTAGCTTCTTTTGTGCCAGTCTATATACTTTTTATGCATTTCTTGTTCCGCTATAAATTTTAGTGTTTTATCATGATTTTGTCTTTCTGTGTCCGTCTTGTTTAGGTTACTACTCTTCGTTGTTGGCTTGTTTTGTTCTCTCTATGAGTTAATAAAATAAGCCTTTTATGATAAAAATAAACTTTTTGCATTACCGCATGTCATTCAATTGCTGGTTTTCATACATGGTGGATGTGTTGAAGATTTCACACCATGAGGGATTCCCATTTTTTTTAAATTCGCTCGTTTTGTGCGATTTCTCATTTTTTTAAGTTTAGTCATTTTATCACACTCTCTTTACTCACTTTCATAACTTTGTTCATTTTGTGTGCTTTCTCATTGGAGTTTAGTCATTTTGTCAAACTTCACTCACTTTCAGAAATCCGCTCATTTTGTGCGATTTCTCATTTGGAAGCTAAGTCAAGTTTCCTCTCATTTTCAGAAATTCGCTCATTTTGTGTGATTTCTCATTTGGAAGCTTAGTTATTTTGTCAACTTTCCTCTCATTTTCAGAAATTCGCTCATTTTGTGAGATTTCTCCTTCTGAAGTTTCGTCATTTTGTCAAACTTCACACATTTCCAGGAATTCACTCGTTTTCTGGGATTTCTCATTTGGAAGCTTAGTCATTTTGTCAAGTTTCCTCTCATTTTCAGAAATTCGCTCGTTTTTTGGGATTTCTCATCTAGAATGTTTAGTCGTTTTGTCAAACTTCACTCATTTTTAGAAATTCGCTCGTTTTGTGTGATTTCTCTTTTTTAAGTTTTATCGTTTTGTCAAACTTCACTCATTTTCAGGAATTCGCTCATTTTATGGAATTTATCCTTTGAAGTTTAGTCATTTTGTCAAACTTCACTCATTTTCATAAATTCGCTCATTTTGTGGAATTTCTGCTTTTGAAGTTTCGTTGTTTTGTCAAGGTTTACATATTTCCAGGAATTTACTCGTTTTGTTGGATTTCTCATGTGGAAGCTTAGTCATTTTGTCAAGTTCCTCTCATTTTCAGGAATTCACTCATTTTGTGAGATTTCTCATCTAGGAAGTTTGTCAAACTTCACTCATTTTCATAAATTTGTTCATTTTGTGGGATTTCTCCTTTTGAAGTTTAGTCGTTTTGTCAAACTCCACACATTTTCAGAAATTCTCTCATTTTTTGAAATTTCTCATTTTCTAAAGTTAGTCATTTTGTCAAACTTCATCACAATCTAGAAACTCGCTCATTTTGTGGAATTTCTCATTTCAGAAGTCTAGTCGTTTTGTCAAACTTTCCCTCATTTTCAATCACTCACAATTTTCACCAAAGGTAAGGAAGGTTTCTTTGCCTCAGCTAAGAGAGAAAGGTTTCTATCCCTAAATGGTAAGAAAGTTCTTATCATTCTTCATATTTCATAATCAACTTAGATTTTTCACTGAAGGCAAGGAAGGTTCCTTAACCTCAGCTCATAGAGAAAGGTTTATCTCTCCAATTGGTAAGGAAGTTTTTATCATCATCTTCATTTCAAAATCAGTGAACATTTTTCATTCAAAGGTAAGGATGTTCTTTAGTCTCGAATACTGGAAAGGTTTTCTCTATTCAACTTAATAAGAAGATTTTATTGAGAGAAGCAAGGAAGGTTCCTTCACGAATAACAAGAAGGTTCTTGTTATTCGACCATGACTTTCAACAGTCTGTCATTCAACTATTTTTTTTACGAGCATTGGGAAGATTCTCAATCTCGCATCTTTGGGATAAGGAAAGTTCCTTAACCTCAGATAGTGGGAAGGTTTTCGCTATTCAACTCAATAGAACGGTTCTTATTGAGAGAAGTAAGAAGGTTTCTTTGCTTCACGAATAATGATAAGGTTCTTGTTATCCGATCCAATCACATTAGTAATCAACTTTTACCAGGCATTGAGAAGGTTCTCTATCTTGATTCTTTGGGTAAGGAAGGTTCTTTAACCTCGAATGGTGGAAAGGTTTCCATCATTTAACTCAATAAGAAGGTTCTTATTGAGGCGAAGGAAGGAAAGGTTTCTTCCCTTCACGGATAACGAGAAGGTTCTCATTATCTGATCACTACATTCATCACCTTTATTTGAGGAAATGAAAAGGTTCTCATCCTCACATCTTTTGGGGCCAAAGAAGGTTGTTTAGCCTTGAATAGTGGGAAAGCTCCCTACCTCACACCATAGGTCTAGATGTTAAAAGAGAAAGTTCTCTGCCTAGTAACTCATTTCAGGACAAGATAAAATTGGAAAGACAAGTTGAAGTGGTAAAAAGGGAAGGTTCCCTACCTCACCACTCAAATCTATGTGGTAAAAGAGAAAGTTCTCTACGTAGTGATCCAACTTCAAGGAAAGAAAAGATAGGAAGGATGATTTGAGGTGGAAAAAATGGACGGTTCCCTACCTCGTACCCCAGTCTAGGTGGCTAAAAGAGAAGGTCCTCTACCTAGCAATTTAGTTTCAGGACTAATAATTTGAGGTGGCAAAAAGGGACGGTTTTCTACCTCATAACCCGAGTCGATGTGGTAAATAAGAGAGTTCTCAACCTCACATCTTTAGAGTAATGAAAGTTCCTTAACTCTAAATAGCGGGAAGGTTTCCGCTATTCAACTCAATAGGAAGGTTTCTATTAATAGAAGCAAGGAAGGTTTCTTTGTTTCAAAAAGGAAAGAAAGGTTTCTTCCTTTTATGAATAACGAGAAAGTTCTCGTTATTCGCTGGATAAAATTTGGGGTCATCCTACTTTGCATGCTCCATGTTCTGTGAATCATGCAAATGGGGCAGATATTGACACTCAATTTTGCCCGGGCTACTAACTATTAACCATTTTAACCCATTTTCCATTAAATAGCTAACTTAGGGACTTAATTGCTTTTTTTGGTGATCTTGAGGGAAGGGTTGTGGTTTAATTGTTTTTTTTCTTGGTCACCAAGCTAACCTCCGAATGAATTATCCTAGTTAGAGACCGTTAACAATCATTTTGACATTTTCTTTGAAATAAACGGCTTGATCGAGTATTATTAAAGGGCCAAAAAATTTTGAGGATGGGATTAAGGTGGAAACTTGGTACAGGGACACAGTGGATGAGTTATTGGATGAAGATGGGATATCATGGAATGCCAATATACTGCAGCAAGCCTTTTCACAAGATGACATCAATTTAATTCTGCAGATTCCAAGACACCCTCCACTCACTGACGACTCATTAATTTGGCACTTCAATTCTGATGGGATATACACGGTTAGAAGTGGTTATCAGGTAGCCATCCAACACAGAAATCAGCAGCACACAGCAAGAGAAAGGGACTGTCGGGTATGGAAGAAAATCTGGGATACTAAACTGCCGAACAAACACAAACAGCTGGTATGGCGAGCGGCACAAGACGCCTTACCCACCCGGCCGAACCTTGTACTCAGGTCTGTTATTGATGAGTCCGTGTGTCCGTTGTGCCATAGCGATGATGAAACGGCCCTCCATTTGTTTCGGGACTGTGCATATGGACACTCTGTACGAGCAGCGTGCAACACTCCCGCACTTCCTCTCTCGGTTGCTACTTCAGTCAAGGCGTGGTTTGTGGAGGTAAGTGGATGCTTCACACCAACAGCTTGGCGTCATTTTGTACTGCTAACATCAATTCTCTGGCGACACCGTAACGAAGTGGTACATGGAGGTCAGCTGGCCACAGCCGTCGCGCTATATTGGCGGATCAATCGAACATTGGCAAAACTGGAGTATCACCCTCCCATCTTCGATTCCGATCGGCGCAGGCTATCATGGGACCCTCCTCCGCGAGACTGGTTGAAGCTAAATACGGATGCAGCGGTGGGATCCGATGGGAAGTTAGGGCTGTGAGCAATATTACGAGATTCAAATGGGATGGTGTTGGGAGTAATGGCTCTTGTCTGTGCAGGTATGAATAATGTATTTTTTGCAGAAGCTTTGGCGGCATGGAAACGGATGCAACAACTAGCAACAAAATACAACTCTAAGATAATACTGGAACTAGATGCACTACATGTTGTACAGACCATCCAAAATGGCTCATCTGGAGTGTCAGAAGCTCTCTCATGCACCAATGCTACTAGAGACCTTCTTGCCTCTCACCAAAGTTGGGACATCCGCCATGCATTCCGTGAAGCAAATTTGGTGGCCCACAACTTGGCACGTTATGCCCTGACCTCGAGACAGTCCACTACATGGACATGTTCGCTACCATGCTTTATTAGTCAATACATATGATTGTAGCATGTATGAAGCTTTACTTTCGATTTATTTTTCTCTCTCCCTCTTTTGTCCCCACTGGGTTATCGGGGTTTCTACCTGATATCTTTCCCGTTGTTTTTTAGGATCATAGTGAATCCAGGCGTATGTAGATTTCATTTCTAATTGGGAGTGTAGCTTCGTGTTGGGGACCTCCATCCTGGAGACCCCTTCCCCTTATCAAAAAACAAAAAAAAAAACGGCTTGATCGAGTAATAAAAGCAAAATTCAGAATTAATTGGAGATTAAAATGGAATTGGGACAAAAAGATAACCAAAAAAATTCTTCTTCTCCGCTTCTTCGACTCACATATTTCTCCTTCCGCCGAGCCTCCCACCTACAAAAACACCTTCTGCCATCTCCACCACTCCTTCAGCCACCGCAGTCCACCCCCCAGCGCCATAGACACTGGAGCCAACCACCCACGTCACTATTGTAAACAACTGCAACAACCAGTTGCAGGAAATCGCAAAGAATTGGGTGAATTCAATCCATCACTCTGACGCTCCTCCAGCCCAACCAAAGTTTCTATCGATCCCTCCAGCAATACCAAGACACCACCCAACCAGAGACGAACCGTTCTCGATCAAATTTGCCACTAGAGGACGCCAAAACCGCCACGACCCGCCAGTGAACGTGTCGACCCGAATCACCGGCCCATCGTGACTGAGGTCTCTGTTTCCCCCCAATCTGTCGTGCCGACGCCGTTAGCGCCATCCCTAGCCTCCTCCGCACGAAACCCGCCCTGTTCCGCCAACGTAAAACGCCAAAACATCATGGGCCGAGTCGGGTGACCAGCCCACTCGCAGATCCGGAGGTTCCATCGCGTCACGACTTGGTTGCTACAATTTCATGTTTTTTTGGTAAAATTACCCTTCTTCCATGTTCTTTATTTTATTTGTTTTGTTTAGGACTAACCTTTTTCAGACTTGTAGGTGGGTCATTAAACAACTTTCAAAGCTAACAGTTTAGGCACCAGTTTAAACTATTTTATTGCTTTTAATTAGTTATTTTTTTATTTAGTTTTAATGGATGGTGTTTTTATTTATTTCATTTAGGTTATTTATTTCATCTCAAAGTGTGACTTATGTCTTGGTCTTCATTTTTATTTATGATTGTTTATAATTGTTTAAGTTAGTAATTTAATGATTGCTTCTTTATTTATTTTTTCTGTTTCATTTTTCATTTCTTTTATGTTCTTCATATGTACATAAATTATTTTTGTGTCCCATGTCCTAAAATTTATTTTTCTTATTTTATGTATTTTTGTTTAGAGTTTCTCTAGAATATTCTATTTCACTAATTTTGAAAATCAAGCGAAGCATGTAACATAAACCCATGGTGTCAATTTTTTTGCGCACAAAATTTTTATATTTTTGCGCATAATTGACTAACGACCTCAAATCTCTCGTAAACCATATTTATGTTTCCAATCGATCTAGGTAAACAGATTGGTGACGACTCTTATAAAAAATCTTGTCGATACAACCGGCTTATGTTGGTAGAAGCAAAAAGATGGCCTTTAATTATTTGAAGGATCGAGTTAGTAAAACCAAACTCGAGGTTGGTATGCTAACTCTCTCTCTCTCTCGTTGGCAAGTAAATTTTAATTAAATTAGTCGGTCAAGTGGTTCCGATTTATGCGATGGGTGTTTTCAACCTACAGGAAACCTTTTGCCATGATCTTGAGATTTCTTTGAATAAATTTTATTGATGTCACAACAAGAGTGGTCGCTTGATTAATTGGTTACATAGAGGCTCTGTTCAAACAAGCATGAAGGTGGGCTCGGTTTTAGAGATATGGTGGTTTTTAATCTTGCCATGTTAACGAAGCAAGGATGGAGAGTCGTGAAGAATAATGATTCCCTCTAGTCCCAAGTGTTGAAATCGAAATAGGATCCTTATCGCTCTTTCTTTCATGCAGGAGATAACGCTTCGTTCACTTGGAAAAGCCTTCTTGACGGAAGGGATGTGCTTATTTTTTTGTTGTGCTGGCAGATTGAAGATGGCTCTCATACTCGTATTTGGGGTGATCCATGGCTATCGGGAGCAGATTTGTTCCTTCCAACTACTCCTTCGCGGATTCTCGATGAAGAAGCTATTGTAGACATTCTTATATTGCCAAATGGGGGTGGTTGGAACATGCCATTAATATCCAAGCAATTTTTTGGGAGGAGGATGTTGAACTTATATGGCGGCTGCCACTGGAAAAGAAAGATGGCCATGACTCGCTTATCTGGCAGTATAATGGTGATAGAATATACTCTCTGAAGAGTGGCTATCATGTTTTCCAACATATGGAGTGACTGATGATGGGTCGGAACATGGATGAAGGGTCGATTTGGAAACAAATATAGGGGCCTAGTGTTCAGACTGAACACAAGCACTTCATATGGAGGGCAATGCATGACTATATTCGCACAAGAATTAATCTAAGGCGTCAAAATATTATAGATGAGAGCGGATGTCCCGTGTGTGGGGAGGCGGAAGAAACAACACTCCATATGCTTCGTGACAGTGGCTCCTCCAAGGAAGTCTGGGTAGAGAGTTCACAGCAACACCTTCAGCTGCTTGAGGCTGGTTCAATCAGGGAGTGGATTTGTTTTGTGCGAAGAACGATATCAAATGAAGGCTGGAAAAAGTTGATGCTTATGGCATATCTTGTAAGGCACCATCGGAACAATATGGTGCACGGCGGTAATGGCGTTGTAGTCACTTATTATGGAACCTTCATAAAATCTTTCCGGAGCTGACATGCCTCCCCAGTGAGCTGCCTCATCTAGGCCAGTTCACGAGTTGGAGGAAACCACCGGTAGGCTGGCTGAAGCTAAATTTCGACACAGCTATAGGGACTGATGGTTGGCTTGGAATAGGAGCGATCATAAGGGATAATGAGGGTGCGGTTGTAGCTGCGATGGTTGACAAGTTTTGCAATCCTAATGAATCTTTCTATGGTGAAGCTGCAGCGATAAATGCGAGTACTCTTCTTCTCTGGATGACCTCAGGGGCTAGATTTATTATTAAGTCGGATGTGTCGAATGTGGTTCGAGGTATTCTGTCTAATTCGACCGGTGATTCTGAGGTTGCTTGCATTGTCCACGAAATCTAACATTTTCTCGCTGATAAAAGCTAGTGACGAGTAAATCATATATTTAGATATGAAAACCAGACGACGGTGCATCTGTTGGCTAGATGGCGCGCGTTATCAATGTAAGGGCCAACATGTTTGGACAGAGTCCATTCCTATATTCACTCGTGATGCATTTCCCTTGACTAATGTTGTATAGCTAGTTTTGTTCCCACCCGTGCTTCGCGGTGGAGATAATTTAACGATTAAAGTGATGAATAATAATTTTTAAAACTAAGTGATATGAACGAATCATTCTGCAATCCAGAGCATCCAGAATAGGATGAACCACGACCTGCAGGGTATGAAGAGAGAGAGATTCAGGCAGAGAAGAGTCGGAAGGTGAGGGTGTGTAGTATGTACCTTTTGTGTGGTAGGTACCACCCAATATATAGGGTGGTACCGGACCTTTTAAGAAGGGCGTGATCCATGGGATCCGAGCCTTTATGATGGCTGAATCTTGGGATAGCCGTTATAGGCATTGAGGATGTGTTTGACATCTGGGTGAATTAAATGTGGGGGTGGTTGTTGCGCCCCTAAACGTGTCTCTTACGAGGTTCGTTTGTAGACGAGGTTGTATAGTTGATCAGTCTGTAACACGTACACATTTCCTTGATGTTTAAGGAAGAAAACACATCATTTATACCTCATTTTCATCACTTCTATGCATTTTACTTGCAAGTTTCATATTGTCTAGGTGCAACATGCGGAGGTGCAAAAAGGAGTCGATTGAGCACAAAATGAATGTTCGGGATGAAATTTCATGAGTTACGGAGCATTAAAGATCATCTCGGACCAAATTGGAGAGTTGGTAATCAAGAGAAGATCTAGAGAGGGCCAAAACACATATTTTGAAAAGTTGAAGAGCTAAAATGGAGAGAGGCTGGAGCCACTTCGAGGTGCTAGTTTGGTGCCTCAAAGTGGCGCCATGTAGAAAGCTTGGCGTCTCTACAAGGCATGATAATTGGCGCCACTAAGGAGACCAGGCGCCTAATTTGGCGCCTCTTAAAGACCCTGGCGCAAGTCTAGGGCGCAACATCCAGGCGACAGTTTGGCCTCCTCCCAAGGCCTGGCGCCAGTGCCAGGCACTGGTATGGTGCCTCCAACTAGCGCCTGGTACCCTCTCTCTCCTGGCAGTTACTCATCCTTATGCGAGTTATTTAACCATTTTGGACCATTTTCACCCTTCTAATGTAGTGTTAGGTGCTCAATATGTTAGGGGAAATTTAGTACATTTGAATTAGTATAAATAGACTACCTAGGGTCAATTTTTTGTAATTAGAATTTAGACCTATGAGTTTGAGCTAAAAGTGGAAGTTTTCTCCATTGGAGGCTAGGGTTTAAGGACTTCAATCCCAATTTCATGAGGGGTTGAACGCCTAGCTTGTGGATCTTCAATTAATAGGGTGAATTCTAATCCTATGCTATTTCTATTTCATCATTTTAAGTTGCTATTGAATGGTGTTCATTTCTAAGTTTAGCTTTGATAGAGTTAGAGATGATATGTCTTAGTTTATCACTAGCTTAGGGTTCAAGTAAGCTATTTCTATGATTATCCATGTTAGATATCAATTCTGAGCGCTTCTGTCATTTGTGGTATGATGAATGATGTACTTGTTCATAATTACTCTTCTAGGTGTTCGGTTAAATGTCTGAGAGGAATTTAATCGGCACAACATTTGTGGAATTGATAGATTAACCGTCTAAGTGTTAGAGATGACCTTAGAAGGTTAATTGGTGAAAACCTTGAGAATGAGTCTTGGACCACGAGAGTGACTAAGCTCACTCTAATGATGGCAGTGTTGCTTGCTCGAGAGAGGGGCGACACGGTAGTAGTAAATCACCTCGGACATGAAAAGGAAATTGCTTGTATGATCCCTCCCTGAATTGATGTATTGATTTAGATGCGGTAGTTAGGATTCCATGTCTCTTAGTAATTCGTGGTAGTTTAGGTTATATGTGTGTTTATGACATCAAATACCTTAGTTTCCGATCCTAGCAGATTGGATGATTGATTGAGGTTAGTTAGAGATAACCTCTGTTGTCGATTGGTGGAGTTAGAGATAGCCTACCTCTAGGACACAAGATTAGTAGCACATGCATGATCTTTAGGATGCACAATGCACTTTGAGAATCCATGGTTGAACTCCACAAGTGTTCTCTTCATTCCCTTTCATTCGTTTACTTACACTCTTCCTTGCATTTACATTCATATCTTGACTGTCATCATCTCTCCTCTTGTCCATTACATTGCATTGTAGATTAGGAACACACACTGCATATTCATACTCTAGGCGCTTTGATTCTCTTGGGTCCAATCCCTCATTTAGAGCCATTATACTATGATAAAACATAGTTAGGGCTAATGAGGTGTTTATAAATTTATTTGATTGGTTTAATGCTTGAAACATTTCTTTGATTTCAATATACACCAAAATCATGACCATCAAATTGGCATCGTTGCCGGGGAATTGAGTTTAACTCTAGAGAGTTTATGTGTTATGTGTGTTTGCATCATACTTCTTGCATTTAGTTGCTAGTGCATGTTTACTTTATTTTATTGTTTTCCTTTGTAGGTAACTTCTTATGCTACTGATGGCACAAATCATGAGGCCTTTGTTTATGAATCTTCACGAGTCGATAAAATGTAACATGCCTCAATAAAATGTAAACTTCAATGATCGGGTCGGTTTCCTCTCGAAATACCATCCCACCTCTCAACTAAAGATTCTATTGGGCACTCTCGTGCTCCAACGAAGATCTTTTCAGGACTGCTACACCAAATTATAACTACTTATTGAATTCCTAAGGTTCTCTTGAACTCCCAGTTCATCGAGCAATGGATAGAGGTAACATCAAAGGTTGGAGTGTCTCCCTCTTAGAATAACACTCATACTCTCAACGGGAGTACTCTTTGACCTCTCTCGTACATCAAAGAGATTGACTCCAGAGGTTTTAAGCTCCAATCATACGTACCATTAGAGTTACCAAGGTGCTCTCGGACTCTCGATGCATCTATCAACAAATTTCCCTAAGTCTTTGTCAATGGAAGCCCTCTCGGACATTTCATCGAACACCAGGTGATATGTAAATGTAGGGGATCCTCCTACATACATACTACTAAAGATATATAGTAGGAAATCAGTATCTACACAAGCAAAGGCATGCTAATCATAAGTTACCCCCTAGGCAAGCTAACCCTAAGAGAAACTAATTAACTAATCTCTAATAGACATGCTAATAAAAGAAATCAATATGAAAATAAAGGAAAATATATTCATAAATTAAGAGATAAGTTTAGAGGTCACCATGATATGTTTGAGCATGGGAAAACCCATGATCTCCCATGGAAGAGCTCCCAAAAATACTCCCCAATTTGTAACTATGTTTGCCTACTTAATATAATGACCCTAAAACATACATATAGTGGTTTTCAAATTTCCTAAATGACCCTAAACACTTTGATCATGTTAGGCATCTAAAACAGGGATAAAATGGTCTTAAACTAGCCCCTAATTCGGATAAGAATGTCTAACCGCCACGAGAGAGAAGATTGGAGGCGTAGGTTTCACGCCTCAAACTAACACCATGTGTTGCAAATCACCAGGAGATAGAAGTCTGAGGCGCTAGTTTAAGGCGCAAGTTTCACGCCTCAAACTGGCGTCGTGCTTTGGAAGTCAACTTTGACACATTTTCTTTCAAAAGCTCTGCAGGATGCTACAGATCTCCAAATGATTTGAACTTTCTCTTGTTGGAAAGCTCTCTTCCTGCACTTCAATTTAAACTTTTTAATAATCCCATTTAGTGTTCATATGAGGGATCTATGATTGTTTGAAGTTGGGGTTTTGTTATTGAGAATTAATGGCGCCTTGAGTCTTCACATGACACCAAATATGGCGCCTTGGTTCCTTGGTGGCGCCACTTTGAGGCATCAAGCCAGTGCCTTGAAGTGGCCCCTGGTATCATCTGGTTTGGCTCTCCAACTTTGTAAAATGTGCATTTTGACCCTCTCAACTCTTCTCTTGGACTCCAATTCTCCAATATAGCTCAGGATGATCTTCGGTGCTCCGCACTTTGCTAATTTTCATCCTGAACCTCTAATTTATCCTCTTCTAAGTGCAATTTCACCTCTGAGATGTGCATCCTGCAAAAGATAGGCAAACTAGGTAAAATGCACTAACTTTGTGATAAAATAGGCATAAATAATGAGAAGTGTGTCTTAAGCACGCACAAAATGTGTGTGTGTTTGCACACTCATCACACCTCAAACTCAGATCGTTGCTAGTCCCGAGCAACAACGGCATCTAGTAAAAAGGAAAATAAAGATTTCTAAATTTGATTACCTAAAGTACTTACAAAAAGCAAGATTTTTTTTGTAGGTAAATCAAGAGAATCAGAGTGAGTGTACAAACTAAGAATTAACATGTTCAACATAGCTTAAATAATTCTAACAAAAGATCCACAACTTATTAAATTGACAAGAGAACCATATGTGAAGAGTTGTTTAACATGCACGTATAGTGAAAATCAAAGAGGCATATGGGTCTCTAAACACTTATTATTTCTAAGGAAAGCATGAACCCCTACGTTAATGAACTTCATTCGGCCCCGAGATTTAGCCAGTGAATGTTGGTTGCTCATTGCTCAACACTTTTTATTCCATTTATTTCACTTTCTCTCTTTTGTTTTGTGTTGTTTTTCTGTTTTTACACCTTTTTTCTTTTTATTTTCTTAGGTGCTTTTCTGTTTTTGCACCTATATTTACGTTGTGTGAGAGTGAGTGCCTAAGTTCTTAGGGTAGGATCCTAGGAGAGGGACTACAAGCCATGAATACGGTGTAGCCGAAAACATGTCTAAGTATCATCCCGGGTTCAACCACCTTAAGGTGCAATTGAAGGCATACTTGTACCTTAAGTTTGCACTCAGAAGAGAGAGTTAAGCCAAGACACGGTTTTGACGCCCATGACTATAACTATCCTTCTAAATAGACCAAACTTAGAGTACAAGTATTAGGTACCCACCTAGAAAATTCTCATTCACAAGCTAGGTAAATCTCAGTTGCTATAATTTTCATTAACTTAATTTTCCAGCCCTCCTATGTGAAACTTTTCATGCTTAAATACCAATTTTAATCCTAAATTCACACCATACAACAATAAATAAAAAAAACTTCATATAAAGTCCACAACATACTATAAACAGGATCCGTCCCTAAAAAAAATTAAACTATGTTATAGCACATGCAATCCTATCATATAAAGCATACACACTCATCATATTCTACATACAATTTACCCACAAAAATTTTCAATTTTCTGATTTTTTGTATTTTAGGCAAAATTTTGAATTTTTAGGGGTTTTTTAAAAGAAATTATGTACATCCTAGAAAATATAAAACTAGATGCTTGAGTGGTGATTAGGACTCAATACTCATCAAAGGCATGATCATACCAATCTCCGATCAATACAACCAAATCATCCCAAACCCAAATTAAAGCATGTCCTCATGTGATGGAACGAGATCTAAAAACTTAGGAGAATTGGGAATCATACCTTGGGGGCCAAGGAGGGCCCCTTCATGCCTTTTATGTGTGGGTAGCAGCTACTTGCTCCCGGAGTTCCACAAAATTGAAGAATTGGTCCATCTCCTCTCTTTTCAAATTACCTAGAAAAGTCTTCAATTAGTGTATGGTAGGAGTGTGTCTCAAAAAAAGGTATTTACAAAATTCACACTCGATATGTCATTTGTAACTTGTATGTTGTCATGAAAATGCGAAGATGCAGATCATACAAGTTACCATGGATGTAAAGCACACTAAGCATGGGACATGCATGTAAGAGAGTCATCATGTGGAATTATGCAATTGGAAAATTGAGCTAAGATGTCATGTTCACTTTTGGACATGTCATGAAGCATATTTATCAAATGTCAATATGGCATCACACTGAACATATCATCAATGAAACATACAAGTGTGATGTTAAAAGTGCTCATGATATAACATTCATGTCATGAAGCTCATTTTTTGCATTTTCTCAACCAATTTAAGTACATGCTCTCTTTTGTCAATTAAACTCATAAGTCATGGAAAGAATTAAATTCAACATGCTTAAAGCTCACACATCATCACATTCAGCAACATGCTTAAGAGAAGAGACAAGGCAATCAAAATGATTTTCACCCTTTAACTAGCATGATGAAGCTTAAGTATAGATTCATACCTTGTAATCTTCAAAGAAATGTGTAGAGATAAAATTGTACCTTGCCCTCCATGTGTGATGTTGTTGGTTGTCTGTGCCTTACCAATTGGAGTAGAAAAGGTGGAGAACTTGACCTTGCTTGTTGATGAGTTGAAGTGTTTTACGCTCTCGGTGTGGTTTATCTAAAGTGAAGCACATGCAAACACTAACAGTCAAATATATTTATAAATACCTCATTAGCCTT
>JBBYHH010089766.1:0-15197 GCA_038382905.1 Daphne laureola
TTTTAAGTATAAAAGGAAATACAGGTTAATTAATTAAGTCAAACTTGTATAAAGAAGTATCTCAAAAAATGACATGTAAATTTATGGTAACTTATTTACAACTTTTTTTTAAAATGTTATCGGTAGAATAGATGCATTAATTAAGTCACTTTAAAGTACGTTTAAACGCATCCTAAATATTTAAGAAAACTATTTATTTACAAATCATGTCATTATCATATTCCTTTGACAATTTCTCACTTCTGCAAACGTAACCACCAGAAATGACTCAACATACGTAAAACTTAAAGACATAATGAGATCAATTAGACTATGTAATTGCAAGAAAGAGGAGTACAAGCTTTCGACCTTCAAAATTAAGGCAGATCGGCAACGTCTCTTTGACAACGGTGGCTAGTATGGCGGTGTGACTCCATCTCCCCCTCACATACTGTCGAGTTTTGTGTCTTATATCTTAATGAGTGATATTTTGTTGAACCACCGAAGAATAATTAGATCCACACACCAAAGATGAACTCCGTCACACATCCCCGACAACCAAGGTGTAACACTCGGAACCAACCAAATCTATAAGCCAACATTGACTGTTGGACGAGGGCCCCTAGGCAAATCAGGAAAACATCACCCATCCTGGAAGCACCGCTGCAAGCCCCAACCTCGATGGTCATTTCGACAAGCAAAAGAACCGGCGAGTCTGGCGGTAGAGGACCAAAACATACAACAACCATGGAATGACACATGGGACGAACGCCACAAGCAGAGGTTGAGCCTCCGGGCCAAAACACCGGTAGGCTCTGATCGATCCTGCCTCCGCGCCATCAATTAAGAAAACATGAAATCTACGTGATCCGGACTGGTGCACAACAACGCGCGCCAAATAGAAGCAACTGGACTAGCGCTGAGAGAGCAAAGCATCTCCCTGAAAGAAGCACCGATCATGATCCCTAGTAGAAGAGTTCTGATCCCGCGCTAGAAGAGAAATGATCATGTAGCTACGGTTTCATGATTTTTGTATTTCATAATCCTATAGTGAAGCATCCTGATCCATAGTAAGGATTTCATGCTCCTATGAATTTCTTAATTAATTTGGATGAACATAAAAACACGTACCTAAACGAAAACTGGAAAAAATATCAAAATTTATTATACATTGAACTAAGTTAAGGGATCAAAATGAAACTTTGACTTTTTCTCGGACGTCAGCGGTGTAATTTATCGTCTTTTAAGAACTTGAAAAAGACCACTATCTTCAAACAGCTCGCTCCTTTACTGAGGAAAGAGGGATTCTCACTGCTCGCTGAATCGCTGGGAATTGAAGGAATGGCGGACGCAAGTTTGCCGGAGTGGCTTCCCGCTGGATGGACGGTCGAGTTCAAGTCTCGGAAGGCCGGCGGCCGTCAAACTCCGGTTAGTTTCACCCAATTTTAGCTCACTTTCGGTACTGTTTCTCTTCTTTGATGTCTAGCTAATTGCCGTTGTTGCTTTGATAATTTTCACTTAGTTTACCTTTCGGAACAAACTGGTAGAGTCTTTTTGCTCCCTATTCCGATTGATTTGTGATTACTGGTTCATAGTGCCCGGATCTGTGCTTTACTTGGTCCTTGTATTTAGCTTGGACTTTTCTCAGGGAAAAATGTAGTTCAGCTGTAGTTCATGATCCCTAATTTTTTTTTTTTCAAAATCTTTCTTAGATTAAATAGTTATAATGTTTTTCTGGCTGTTAAATCGTCAATGTACAAATTGGTGGAAATTTCTTTTTCCTTTGGCCAGAAAATAGGTGGAAGTTTATGTTGGAATTTTCTTATCTTAATGAAGTGAGCTCGAATGGGCCCGTAAACTTTTAGTATTTTAGCGTTGGCAAACAAACAGGTTTGAGCTGCACAAAGGCACCTTAATCTATCTGAAATGTTAGAAAAATGTAAGTTGCTATATCTGTTGTTGGTGGGTTAATACTGAACCTCTATATGCAGTTTGTTATGAGGATTGGAGGAGGATGTCAATAAATAAATACTCCCTCCATCACATATTAGCTGATACGTTTGATTGGGCAAAAGGATTAAGTTGTGCAGAAGACTTGATGGTATATAAGACAAGAACTTTTTGTGTGAGATAAAAAAAATGTGAGTAATAAAGTAAACAGGTAGGTAAAAGTTCCTTAAAAGGAAACGTTATCATTTTTTGTGAGACATCCAAGAAAGAATATGTAACAGATTGGACGGAGGGGGTAAATAAATGTTGGATAGTTTACATATTTGATAGTGCAAGTTGTAGACCAATGCATGCAGCAGTTTTTGATAAATTTACTTGTAGTATTTGTTTCCCGACCAAAAGAAAAAAAAGTAAAAAACCCTAAACTCCTTAGTTACGGATACACTGAGTTTCTGAAAATAGTGATTTTGAAAAGACTTTCATGATATAAAAGATTGTCAGCTGTATTTTCCTAGTACTTCAAAAGTAAGTCCAAATGAAGAGCTACTAATAGGGACACCTTAATGATTTCTTCGGCCTATGAACAAGTTTCACTCTTCTTTCCTTCCTTCTGAAAGAATAGTTCGATCTTTGCCATCAAGAGTGAAAAATGCATCAAAGGTTAAAGAATTACAAAATGGGGAGAGTAGAAAACAGAAAACGGAAAAAAGTAACTAGTGAAAGTACTTAGATGTTTTCTAATGAACAAAATACTTTTGACTTACCCATAATGGCGTGGATCTTGTAGTACTATGTGCACTCAGAAACTGGTAAAAAGTGTTTCTCGAAGGCTGCTGTACTGCAGCATGCAAAGAAGTCCGGTTTCCAACCAAAAGACCCAGAACCAGCACCAGCACCATTAGAGGCTGAAGCTCCTCCTGAAAACGGTGAAACACAAGTGAGTTCATAATCATGTCTCACTTTCCACAGCCTTTAGCCCTTGTATTGGCTTATTCATCGACTTCCTGGTTGATAACAGATCCCCGAAAAGGCAAATGATCGTCCTAACGGGTTGCCTGATGGTTGGCTAATAGAGGTGAAAATGCACAAGAGTGGTGCACGTGAAGGACTACAGTACAAGGTCTAATTTCTTTTCTGACTCTTTTGTTAACAATTTCTTTTTAATTTTTTAATTTTTAAATTTTTATGATAAAGTCCGTACTAATCACCTTCACTTTTGTTATTATTGCTCTTCATTTTCCTTTTTATTATTGCTGTTTTTTTTCCTTCATGTCTGCTTAAGTTCATGGCTGGTCAATATGTCAACAGAATCACTGGTGGAACTTTTTTATGATCAAGAACCATTAATCCTTTGTGGTATCTCTGAAATTTGACCTGAGCAGTCAATTGATGCAGGTTTATGTGGAGCCGTCGACTGGATTTAAATGCTACTCCATGCCTGAAGTTCGACGCTTTATCAAAGACGGGCGGACTAAACGCGCGCCAAAGCGTGGGAGATCCAAACGCAAAAGATTATCAGAAGCAGACTCCAAACCAGTTTGTTCTTGGCTAACCTTTCATCATCTCTGTTTTGTTTTTATAGGAAAGTCTGGCAAATCTAAATGTTTTAAAAGTAACTGTTCCTGTCTCTCATCCTTTTAAACAAAGTGCTCTCAACAGTCAGTCATTTTAAACGAAATGTCACAACATTGTAGTGGCCTTCTCGATTATCATTTGTATGGAAAGCAAATGTCATCCTTGACACGGATATCTTCTGCTATTCTCAAACTTTCCCTTACTAAGACACTAATAAAGTCATAAGAGAAGTTGGACTAACATTTGTGAACTTCAGTTGTATCAAGTTCAACATTCTTCTTTTGTCTAGCATGAAAACCATTTTCTAAGGCAAAAAGCTGTTGGACTTTATGATGCCTTTTGTTACGGACTGTCAGCTTTTATGTCATTTTATACCATAACAGAACCTTGTTGTTGATTAGTCTTATGATTTTTCTCTTGCTAAGTCCTATTATAAATGTTTGTTCCCACTGAAAGAAAGAAAGACAAGTCGTACACTCATGATTAGTAGATTTGATTAGTTGGTTATGGTTCTCGTGATATTTTCCCATTTCTTGTGTTGTAGGTTATTGTTGAGAGATCTGAAGCAAAGGACCTGCCACCTGGATGGATTAAGGAACTCAAAAGGAGAAGCAGCGGGAAACTGGACCCAGTATGAAGTTTCTATTTCAGTCTTTGTTTAGAGCATGATCTCTTATCTGTCTTTTTTACTCCTTGTTTCCACCTCTTGTGCTTCTGCTAAGGTAGTGTATATGATTGCACACTCATACATGTATTGGCACACTCATGTAAATATATTTGGCCCTCTCAGAAATTAGAAGATTTATGCACATGCGCATACTGAGACACTCTCAAAGTACACTGATTATATGTTTTTTTCTAACATGGTTGTTGTACTTGTCGATAATGTTTACTGGTTCACTTGTTGCAGTTTTACACGGATCCAGTAAGCGGATATGTCTTCAAATCCAGAAAGGATGCCCTTCGCTATATTGAAACAGGAGAAGTTGGGCACTATGCATCTTTACCGAAGAACATAGTCGATGAGCAAAAGGTGTGTGCTAGTTAGGAAAATTAAATTAAATTTAGAATCATTTAAAATTTAGTTGGTTACTTGTCCCAAAAATGTTGTTGGTCATGTCTGCGTGAGACTGATCGGCAAAACATAAATATGGGCGCGCTAAGTGTCTCCACACTAGAAGAATAAACCAAATGTATATGATAAAGCATAGTACTACTATTCTTCCAATTTTCTTTAAGATTAGCTTATTGAAAATATGCTAGTCTGTAGTCTCAGAATATTTACTTGGTGTCTTTTCTATTTATTTCAGCCATTGTTAGCAGCAGATGGAAGCCAGAAACCTTAGAAGGGCACCTGTCGGTGGAATTATGAGACTACTAATGGTGTGTTGTATAATAAGTATCAAGAAGCTGGTATTCTAGTGTGTAGCTTGTACTTGATTATGCAGCTCGTATCCGTGAACTCATTCGCGGTTGCTACACCTATGTCAGTTTATGAACTGGTACCTGTTTTTAACTTGTGATGGTGAACCTATTATGCTTAAAAGTTCTTGCGTAGGTGTGTTTGATAACAGTTTTTTCAAGTAATTGTGTTTCGGAAAAGCTATCTACCACAGCTTTTAAAATGAAGCTGTAGTTGTTTGATCCTAAGAGAGATCAACATCTCTTCTGAAACAAGTAATAGAGTTGAGAGACGGGAAATATTATGTCTGCTTATTAGGCACATTGGAAGGTGCTTTCAACAAGTTCAAACTCAGTCTTCTTGATCCAAAGATTACAGATATCCCCGTGACGAGTGTGCCTAAGCATTGAAGCACAAATTAATGGTGTTGGTAAAAGATGAAGATTAATCACACACTGTCATTATTGTTGTGAAGAAATTACCACGGGAGTGAAAAGGAGGCCGAGTTTTATCTCTCCACGGTATTCTTCATCCTTGACCACATTATATGCCATTTCTGGGAGGCTTCCTTTTTCAAAAACCGGCTCCAGAGGAATCCTGCCTTGTGCCACACAAACAGATAGTAAATTCTACCAAGAACTATAAGATCAAAATCATCTTACAGTTAGGTAAATCAGTACATACGTGACTTGGCCGACAAAATCATCACCAGCAAAATCACTATCAAGGATTTTGAGATTGAGTTCTGAGACACCTTCTGAAATTGTAAAAACGAAATTCTCGTTCCATTCCGGATCACTACCCATCCCTACAAACACACACACCCAGTAAATTTTTTTTTTTTTTTTTTACCACACACCATTAATTTGTTGATCAGATTAATATAAACTCCCTGTTTATCTGTTAATCAAATTATTGAGAGATTAGACACTCTCATCACCTGATGCAACGTTGCTTCTCTGCTCTTGGGTACGGCAAGTCAGGATCACATATGGATCCATCTTCTCTGCTCATTTCCAGTTTGAAATATGAAGATCAGCAAATTATGAGATGATTCCAGTATTTGATCGGTTCTGAATATGAATTTATGCAGGAGAAAAACGTACTGAGATAATCAGCGTTGTGCAGGCTCCTGGCATTTACGACAAGAACTTCAAGCGTTCCCTCAGGCATGGCTTTTACAGCTGCTGATCTACCACAGAACGATCCTAATGTTGCGTACGTTATATACTAATAGTATTTGTGTAAAATACTCCATCCGGTTTTAAAAGATGAACCATTTGTTTTTCCTGTTTCAAAATTTAATGTTTGACTCAAATATTTACAAAGAAAAATAGTGTAAAAAAATTCTAGAAAATTATATTTAGGAAACTTATATTATAAATTATGATACACATAAAAAATATTTAACTTTAGATATCTAAACATGGATGAAAAAAAATTATAGATTAAATACTGTAAAATAGCTAAAATAAATGAGACATCTTTTGAAGTATGAAAAGAGTATTAAAATGTTAAAGAAATAAAATTATAGATTAAATGTTAAAAACAGAACGTATCCTAGGAGAGCAGAGCGGCTTCTCCTTCCCTACTCTCGAGCACTGTGGAGTCATGAAGAGCAAGAAACCGTCATCGATTCGCTGGTTTTGACAGGCACATTGCACTCTTTTGCTTTCTTCGCCTTGTTGTGTCTCTTTCCCTACTCATTGTGTTGATGGATTCGATTGGCTTCAGTATGGCAAGCCTTCAACTTTCCGCCGAGGAAGACGTGATCGTGCAGCCTGGAGTGTTCTCGGTCGCATTGTTGCAGCTGACACTGGTCGTGCTCATCCTTACGCCGCGGCTAGTTTGAGCAGATCACCTGGAGGCTGCATGGCGTAGGGCTTGGCTGCGGGAGGTAGTCTTCAAGGCTCAACCTGTTATAACGCAGACATGCTTGGCTTTTCCTCTTGAAGTTTGAGTCTCTTGATCATGCCAAGTTGATACTCCGGAAGGGTCCGTGGTGTTTTGATAATAGTTTGATCGTGATGATGCTTTTAAAGAAGGTGATCGTGTGTCGTCCATGGTTTTCTCACATGTTTCGTTCTGGGTTCATGTGTTGGATGTTTTGGTGGAATGGTTTTACAAGGCGATAGCTTTGTTTTTGGGTCAATAGTTGGGAGTTGTGGAGGAGGTTGAATATGGAGGTCCAATGCCGCGACTTCGTGTTTTGATCGATATCACGAAGCCACTTAGAAAGGTGTTGAAGATTGACACTGACTATGAAGCACGATGCTATTTCTTGGCTTATGAAAAGCTGATTGACTTTTGCTTCACCTGTGGCATGGTGAACCATGTGGCAAAAGATTGTTTCTTCACTGGTTGTTGTGGTTGGCACTACGAATCAGTATGGTGATTGGATGTATTATCGGGGTTCTAGATATCGTGGAATTGGTCAGCGTAAAGGGCTGACGATAGGTTCTGCTGATGATATGAGCGCGGTTATGGAGGAGCCACAAGCTCAGGTGCCCGCCGAAGGGCCGACAAGGGAGGAGGTGCAACCGGTGACGATGGTCTCATCACCGTTGGTGCCAGCTGAGCCATCTCTGGGGATGTGGCTGGTGGTTCGATGGTGTTAGCATTGCCTGTTGCAGATGGTTTTTTGGTTGGGTCTGAGGAAATGGTTTCTCTATTAGAGCACACCACGAGATGGAGCTGGTAAAGGGTCGGGTTCCAGTCTTAAGAGTGGGTGCGGCTGGAAAAGCCCGAAAGAAGTTACGGATGCCAGAAGTTGTGGTCGCAGCTGTGGAGGAAAGTTTGTTCGGTTCCGGGGGCTCCTAGCCAGCAGGCGACCGATGATGGTGATGGCCGATAGGCCTAAACCGAATCTCTAAGGCCCAAAGAGGGCTCATAGACAAAAAAAACCCGCAAAGACGCTTGAGTCAGCAACCCAGGAAAGATGGCCGATTAAAATCGGTTGAAGGACACCATACCCGAACGCATCCGTCCGCAAGCCGAGGTCATGCCCACAACGCATTATGACTTGATGGCTTGCATTCAGAATACATTTGCCACCTGTCCTCTGACACCCGCCGCCTCTTTCCTATCAAAGTATTACGGATGTGCCACTCTATTAGACAAGACTATATAAGCCTCATCATTCCTTCATTTAAGGTAACTATTCACTCTACCCAAGGTCTGGCACATTCTCTCCACTCATTATACTGACTTAAGCATCAGAGGACCCCCCACCGGGTAAAACTTTCGCGCGGTCTATAGATTCTGTTAATCTCGCATGTTAAATCACTAAGATATGGAGGTGGAGCTGAACATAGTCAAGACCAGAAGTAAGAAGCTCAATAGCTTGGTGGTCCCCATCAAAGAACCGCTACCAAATGGCACGTTCTGTGGGAATGGCGGTAACCTTCAAAAGAATGTCAACGTTCAAAGGTCGGAGGGTGTCCCCCGTTCCGATGAAACCGTACCCAAAGGTGACAAACCTCACACTGGATGGTCTTCAGACCCAGAGTACACCGGAAGTACTACCAACAGGATACCCCTAGGGCCAACCGTGGAGGGCACCAGCCTCCGGGCCTCTTCAAGTCTTGATAGGAGTAACTTCAGGGAAGGACATGATATTCCAGACCACGCCCTGATCAGGATGATCAGAATGGTCCTTGCAGAGGAGCGACATAGAAGATGAAGGACATCGGGCCATTCTTGAAACAAAAGTATGGCTTCGCATTCAGACAGTAGGCCCCGAGTGGAACGAGACCGAACCCACCAGCGTCGAACTCATCCAACCATGAACCTCAAGAAAAAGATAGTCCCATATATCTCGATCACCCAAAGTTTACAGAGCCTGAGAACATTCCCTGAGACCTGAACGTCTCATTATGGAAGACCCCAAAGATGAAGTCATCCGAAAAATGATGAGAAGACTCGAGGAAGTGGAAAATGATCCTAGAAGGCATTCAGAAGCAAGGTCTTGGGGTCTCACGAAAGAAGAAGGTCCATTCACCCGCAGGATTCAGGATAGCCCAATGCCAAGGGTATTCAGCCTTCCCCACCCTTTGGAAATATACCATGGTACGGGTGACCCAGACGCATTCATCAGAAAATACAAGAGAGCTATGAAGGTAAAAGGAGCAGATAAACTGCCTTATGCAAATGCCTAGAAGTAGCCCCCCGGGTGCCAGCCTCAAGCTGGTATAATGCTTTTCCAGCAGATTCAATCTCTTCATTTGGAGAACTCGCTAAAAACGTTACTACCCATTTCATCGGGAGTAAGCGATCGGTGAAGCGGGCCATCCAGATGTTCGACATCAAGAAAAAACCAAATGAAAGTATTCCGGAATTTGTTGAAAGGTTTAACAGAGAAGCGGTGCACGAATCAGAGTTGACCGATAACATCCGTATTATGGCCTTCATCAAAACCCTGTTGCCAAACTCTAGACTGGCTTATGAGTTATCCAGAAAGAACCCTTCATCCATTGAAGAAATGTACTCGGTCACTCACGAGCACATGATTGCGTAAGAGCTGTTGTCTCAACGTGAAGTTAGGTCCGATGGCAAAGAAACCCAGGAGCACAAAGTGGAGGAACAGAGATGGAATTCGAATCCTGGGGGATCGGAAGGATGGAGAGCACAGAGGAAAGAGTTCAGGAAATCTATCTTGTTAACCCCTCTCAATGCTTCCCGAACCACTGTGTTAGCCGCACTCAAGAGGGAAGGAAATGTGAGTTGGCCAAGAACAATGCCAGAAGGAGCCAAGTGCAATGACACGAAGTACTGTCAGTTCCATCACGAGAATGGTCATGACACCAAGCAATGCTACGAACTGAAAAGATACATTGAGCATCTGATCAAGAAAGGCTCCCTGGCACAATACCTGAAGATACCCTCTGGTGAAACAGAAAGATAACCCCATGGGAAGGAGGAGGTCGATAATGAGAAGTCTGAGCCAGACAGAAGAGGAAGAAGGAGGTCCTCTGGATGAGTGACTTATACAATCACCACCATTACCACAACCCTGAGATCTAGCGAGAGGAAGAGAAAAGCTAGAGAGGTTACATCCCTCAGCTACGGTGGCCTCTCGGATAAGGTGAAAAGAGCCGATGGTAATGAAGTAAAGATCTCGCACTATGATCCACTGGTCATCAGGGTCAGAGTCAGGATGATTGATATCAAAAGAGTCATTTGCGATGATGGCTCGAACGCAGATGTTCTGTTCTCCAAAACATTCAAGAGTCTAAATCTGAAGTCAAGCAAGCTCACCCGAGTGAAGACCGCTACCAACAGAGTTGGACCAGATGAGCTACCTGTCCTTGGATGCATTGAACTCCCAACCATGTTCATGGGTTCGGGCCCCAAAGTAGAGATCCGATACACTACTCTAATGATCAAATGGTTGGTCATTGACATGCCCTCGACATACAATGCTATCATCGGAAGGAAGACTCAATAAGCCTTTCACATGAGGAACGACGTCAAATATCTTACAGTGACGTTCGAAACCAATGAAAGTGATGCGTCCATCTACATCAATCAAAAGGAAGCAAAGGATGTAATGACCATTAGTCAAAAGCACCCAAAGGCTGAAAACCCAAAGATAGAAAACCTGAAGGTAGGAGAAAATGATGACTTGATCATGGAAGAGGTCATCCTTATAGAGGAATGATCCACCTGAATCACGAGTAAACTTCTCCAAGGAAGTAAAGCAAAACTTTTAAGCCTTCTTTAGTTGAATAAAGATCTTTTTACCTATTCTCCGAGTGACATGCCAGAGATTGATCCTAACATAATTCAACATAGTTTATGGGTTGATCCAAATGCAAGGCTGATAAAGTAAAAGAAGCGTACTAACGCTCTTATCAAAAGAGCCTTCATCAAAGAGCAAATTTTGAAGCTACTCAATGCAGGTGTAATAAGGGAAGCCTCTTATCCCGAATGGTTAAGTAACCCGGTGGTCACCTCTAGAGAAGATAGCGAGAAGCTACGCATGTGCATCGATTTTACCAATATAAATGACGCTTGCCCGAAGGATTCATATCCTACCCCACAAGTAGATAGGGTGGTGGACTCAATAACCAGACATGCAAGACTCAGTTTTCTTGATGCCTACAGTGGATACCACTAGATTCGAATGAATCCCGCAAATGAGGAAAAAAACCTTTTCATCAGTGATTCCGACATTCATTGCTATAAAAGAATGCCCTTCAGGCTTAAAAATGCCAGAGCTACTTACCAAAGGCTCATGGATCGGATCTTCAGGGATTAAACTGGTCAAAACTTGGAATTTTGCGTAAATGACATCATTATCAAAAGCAAAGAAGAGGAAGATCTAATTTTAGATATAGAGAAGGTCTTCGAGCAGTTCTGAAGGTATGAATTAAGACTCAAACCGGATAAATGCGTGTTCGAGGTAAAGACAAGAATGTTTCTCGGATTCATGGTATCTGAATGGGGTATAGATGCAAACCCCGCAAAGATAGAAGAACTCATGAATACAAAATCCCTAACATCCATGAAAGATGTATAAAGGTTGCTCGGGTGAAGAAAAGGCCTGAGTAGATTCATATCAAGGTATGGAGACAAATGCAGACCCTTATTTAAATTACCAGTCAAGGAAGAAGCTGAACCTGGAAGGATCGGGGTCAATAAGGGTGAGAAATTGACCAAGGAAAAAAAGGCAGCCCAAAGGGCTAGTTTCGCATGGAGCCCAGAATGCCAGAACGCATGGGAAGGCATAAAAGCATACTTGGAAGAAATGTCAACACTAAGACAACCAACCGAGGGAAAGCTCATCATAATATACCTTGCAGTCAGGAACAAAGTAGTAAGTTTGGTCTTAGTGTAGGAGGATGATAGAGGAATCCAATGGCCAGTATATTACGTGAGAAAATCCTTGCATGGAGCAGAAGTCCGGTTCTCGGTGCTTTAAAAGATAATCTACGCCCTCGTCCTCTTAGTGCGAAGGTTAAAACCATATTTCCTGCGGTATAACATCTTGGTCTGGACCAGTTTGCCAATCAAAGACATCATGAGGAAAATTGATCATTTGGGAAGATTGGCCAAATGGTGCATCGAGCTATTAGAATATGAAATTGTGCACGAACCAAGAAAATTCATCAGGGCACAAGCACTCGGCGATTTCATAGCCAAACTAACCCTCGAATCTGAAGATCAAACTCCAGAGGCTGCGAATGAACCAGTTTGGACACTTCATGTTGATGGTGCCTCCACAGAAGAGAAGCAAGGGGCAGGGATGGTACTTCAGGGCCCTGAAGGCATGAAAGTTACCTGATCCATCAAATTTACTTTCCTAGTCACAAATAACATAGGCAAATATACAGCCTTTATATCAGGTCTATAGTTGGCCAAGAGAACATGCATTTGGTCTCTAAACGCATATAGTGATTCGAATCTGTTAGTTTAGTAAATGAACGGGGAGTATGAAGTTAGAGAACCGAACCTGAAGAAATACATGGACATTTCTAAAAAACTGGTGGAAGAATTCAAACAATTATGCCTCGAGAAAATTCCTCGGGCAATGAATATGGATGCAAATTTACTATCCAAACCCAAATGGTAGGATGAACAAAGAAGCCAGTCAAGCATAAACTCAATCCGGGTTCAGAACATCACTTCAGGTTGATGTCTACCATACTAGAATTTTTTTTCCCAAGCCAAACTCCCCGAATGCGTAATAGAAGCAACGAGAATAAGAAGGCAATCAGGAAAATTTGTAGCTATCGGGGACGATATGCAGAGAAGAGGATACTCCTCCCTCTTACAAAGGTGCATCGGGGAAGAAGACACCGATGAGATCTTAACAGAAGTCCACAAAGGTATCTGTGGATCACATATCAAAGCAGAAGCACTGACCGCAGTCATTTTAGGGCAGGGATATTTTTTTCCAAACATGAGAGAGCAAGCCCGAACATTAGTAAATAAATGTCATAGGTGCCAAGAACACGCCCACATCCAAAGATTACCATTCGAACTAATAAGTTCAGAAGATTATCCGATCTCATTTGTAGTGTGGTGAATCGACCTCATTGGGGCATTACCAATGGCACCCAGAGGCTTGAAATACTGCGCAGTCACCATTGATTACTTTATAAAATGGATTGAAGCCGAACCTCTGGCCAACATAACAACCAAAAATATATAAAACTGCATATGGAAAAACATCATTTGTAGGTTCGTGTGCCCGAAGGTTATTGTCACAGACAATGGATCCCAGTTCACTGACTCCAGATTCCAAGACTTTCCAGAAACATTCGGTATCAAGCTACACTTTGCACTAGTGGCACACTAACAAAGCAATGATCAAGTAGAAGTCTCAAACCGAATCGTCAAAGAAGGACTGAAGAAGAGACTAGGGGAGTCCAAGAGAAAATGGCCAGGTGAACTCCCTCATGTCCTCTAGAGTTACCAAACCACTCCTAGAAGAGCCAACGGGGAAACCCCATTTTCATTGATGTACTACACTGAAGCATTGATCCTGATAAAAGTAACTCATCCATCCCTCTGGGTACAAGCCTTCAAAGAAGTTGCAAATGAGGAAGGGTTAAAGACCAACCTGGAGTGGCTCGAAGACAAAAGAGAGCAAGCCGCGCTCAGAAGGAAAGCCTTCCAAGAAAGAACAGTCAAAGCTAGTAACGCAAAACTAAAGCCTAAAGGAATAACAGTTGGAGATCTAGTTCTAACGCAGACAAAGTTGGGTTCAAGAAAGCCCAAAGGAGGAGTGTTCGGGGAAACATGTGAAGGACCTTTCGAAGTCATCCATGAAGATTGGAAAGGGGTATATAAACTTCAGGATGAAGATGGTAGAGAGCTAGAACACTCTTACCACTCTGAAGCACTTAAGAGACTTTACGTGTAAATGCAAGTTTGAAAGAATCCAATGAAAGCAAAAAAGACGATGTTGGTTTTTATGCCAAAGCTCTATAAAAATTAATGGCTCAAAAGTACTATATTCAGCAAATCCAGAAGGCCATTACAAGAAAACAACATGCCCGAAGGCACTAATAAACATAAATGAACAGATAATCACAAGTCAAGAGGATTGGTTGTTGAGGGTTCTTCCGGAGGAACAACTGAGGGTCCAGGAATTGTAGGTTCAGAAGGCATCGAGGGCTGCCAGAATTCAGGACCGAACCATGAAGGATCTAGCTTAAACTCTTCCCTGGAGTCAAGACATGAAAGGTCAACTCCAAGATTCCTATCCAGTATCTACCTCCGGGCAAGGCAGAAGGCTTCACAAAATTTTCCAACTCCCGAAACAGCCGAATCAATTATCTTCTGTTGAAACCTAAAGATCCTTTTGGTAGCCTTCTTCAGCTTAGCCTCTAACAAATCGATCTTATCCTGAAAACCTTTCTTATCAATATCAAAATGATTGTTCTGGTTGGTGAAGTTGACATCAGATTCAGCTTTGTTCTTCTCAAGCAACTCCACCTTTTCATGACGCTTAAAATTTTCTTCCTCAGCATCCTTCAGTCGGATCATCTGAGAAGATATCACTTTGGCTAGAGCTTCCTCTGCCTTTTCAAAAGCTAATACCTCAGCCTCAGTGCCCCCATCCATTTTAGCTCTTCCCGAACCTCATCCATCGGAAGCTCGAACAACTCAGCCAGGCTAATCCTCCTACCCAAAACTTGCTCATAGACATTGATCCTATTGATCATATTGGAAATAACAGTTAGAGCCTGAGATCGAACATAACTAGTAGCCTGAACCAGCTGGTGGCGGTTCCACGGTCAGAACCTCCACGTCTTTGTGTCTCTGCCACCTGGTCTTGATTACATTCAGCTCAGTATCCATGTTTCCTTGAGGTAGCCTACGCAATAGACAAAATCTGTAAACCACGCTGGTGTTATTCCCGGCGGAGGGTCCTCCGATACTTAAGTCAGTAGTGTTTTGTAGAGAAAGAATGCACCAAGATCTAAGAAGAGTAAATAGTTACCTTAAATGTTGGAATGATGTAAGCTTATATAGTCTTGTCTAATAGAGTGGTACATCCGTAATATTCTGAGAGGAAAGAGGCGGTTGGATGTTAGATGACACGTGGCACATGTGTCCTGGACGCATGTCCTCGGGTTTATAATGTACTGAGGGCATGACTTCGGCTTGAGCATATCGGTATTCGGGTATTATGTCATCGGATGTTTTAAATGAGTCCTCTTTTCTGGGCTTCTGACTCAAGCATTCTTTGGGTATATGGGTATTTTTAGGGTCTTGGATCCTTGGTTTGGGCCTACCGGCCATCAATTACTACTCTCTCCGTCCCAAAAAGAATATTTCA
>JBBYHH010089877.1:0-15196 GCA_038382905.1 Daphne laureola
GGTTGGCAGTCTAACCATACCTAGTACTAACCTAGGCAACCTGCTCTGATACCAAATTGTCACCACCCCTCCCCGGCAGGCATGTGCGTCATGTGCGGAAGCGTCGTGAACTTTTCTGGGAGGTGGCGGTGACTGGCAGAACCGAACTTCTGTTCGATTGTAGGACCCAAAAACCCGACCATTTTTAAACTTTTCTGAACCTATTGTTTCTAACACGTTACTTAGGTTTAAGGCGTTCTAGTTATCTTAATACCTAAGCTTGCACCAGAAAACACGTTAGTGGTTTTCATAGAATATCACGCGTTTACCCGATTAAATAACCATACACGTCAGATCAGAACTACCACTCACTCGGTTGGGTGTCTAGTTCCAAAGTATGTCAAAATAATACAGTAATATGATGTAATGCATGCATATGCATCGTATAGAGCCTTAACTACCGAAATCACATGCTTACTTGCTTGTGGGGTCGGTCGACCAGATCGCCGACAATCACCGCAAGCTACCGCTGATATCAAAAGTATAGCTAATACAGACGGACTAATCCGCTGGCTGCTTCCCTTGAGCTCCTGAAAAGTATAATATAGGGGGTGAGTCCTCGAAAGGTACTCAGTAAGGGTCGGTATGATTAGCAGATAAATACGCAGAACTTGCATAAAAGGTTATCATATAACATACGTCCCGAAAGACCATCATAGCATCTGGCATCATCATCATCATCATCATCATCATCATCATGGCCCAGCTAATACATACGACAGTACCCCGGTGGACAAAACCATAACCGGGTCATAATACGGTGGCCGCAACCAACTCGGAAGATATACATATACATAGATGCTAATAGCCGGCGGCCGTAACCATAACTGACACATACGTATGCATGGATCCAGTGAAGAGGCCTAGGTTCCCCTCATAACATAATTGTCGTAAGTAACAATATGATCAAAATGATTCAGGCGAGGGGCAGAACATAAGCACATAACATAAAATGTTAGTGGAGCCAGGATACATAGTACCTGCATACCACTAATCTTACCGTGTAACTAGTACCGTCCCCCGGGAGTCATTCGGCCCCACCCTTGACCCGAGTACTATCCATTAACTAGCCTAATATGCATAAGGAAAATCGATAATGCATATTAAGAAAGTTAATTCACATACTTGGAATAACCAACTCTGACGTGCCAGTGATACTCCCGCAGAAAAGTTTTGCAACGTCAGAACTTATCCTGATATCCAAAACATACATGTTGAATTTTAGTTTACAACTAAAATTCCATAGTTAATGTACTTTTCCATAACCTTCAACCTTTATCATACCTTTATTCCTTGAACTTTATAGAAAAGTTCACTTTTACCTTTAATCATAGAGAGTTGACTTTTTACTCAAAAAGTCAACTACATCATACTTTATCCTTAAAAAGTAACATTTTCACCTTAAGCCTCATACTTGCACCTTAAGTCTCAAACCTTTTTAGAAACTTATAAATTGGCCAATAACTTTCACATAATGCCAAATTCACCAAAACATTCTTCACTTTTTACTTTTTCCTTACTTTTTACCTTTTTCACTTTTCTAGTGAACTTTCCTTTAACCTTTACCAAAATTGCACTAAACATCCATGACTTTCACCTTAAGTGCAATTTAGCCCAAAACTTTCATAAAGTTATAAAAATTCCATTTTTGTCAACTTTTTCAACTTAAACAATTAATACCTCATTTATTCGTTGATTTCTTGCAAATTTTGTTTTCAAGGCCGAAATTTTTGGCCTTCTTCCAATTCCATCCTAAACTTTTCAAAAGTCTCATTTTTCATATTTAAGCTTTATTTCCTTTATTAACTTTCCATTTAAAACCATAAAATGACATTTTTTCACTAAATTACCAAATTAACCAAAACTCACATATAGTTTCAGTTTTCACCCAATAATTTTAGTTTCCATTCAACTTAACCCCAAACTTCTTAAAAGTGTCATCTTTCATCCTTAAGATTTATTTCCTTAACTAAAACACCAATTAACTTCATAAAATGACACTTAATCCATAAGAGACCAAATTAACCAAAAACACCAAAAGTTTCAAATTTTCACCAAAACTTTCGCCCCTTTTTCCTTTTTCACCCAGATTTCACCAAACCTTTCATTTAAACCCTTAACATTTCTTTCCTTCACCTAATATTCATTTAATCCATATTTTAACAACCAAAACATCATCAAAATGGACCTCAAACTTTCAGCCAACAATATGAAAAACCCACAAACTTTCGGTTTTTCATTCTTTCTTTCCAAACTGATTTTCCAAATCAATTAACAACCTTAATCCATCATAACCAACATACAAACATCATTTCTCAACCAAGATTCAACCAACTTAAACATGTTTTTTCTTCATCATTTTCGGCCAACAACATCAACACACAACCAACATCCTTTTCATGATCAACCAAGAATTAAACATGCTTATCATGCTTCCATAATCAACATACAAGCATGTTTCCAACTCAAATCAAGCATACATTATTTTTCCTTCAATCATATGCTTAATGATCATCTCATAACTTAAATATAAGATTACCTTGATGAGATGAAGAAATGAGTTGAACAATATCTCCAAGAAAAGCCCTCAAGTTTCGGCCTTAACCTCAAAAAGAAATGATGGATTAATTTCAAAGTTCCACCATTAGAACTTAAATTAGAAACCTAAATAACCATCCTTACCTTTTTAATCCTTAATGAAACTTGATCATTAAACCTTGAAGATGAAGATTAGATGAAGAAAACACCATGGTTTCTTGCTCCTTGTTTGGCCGGCCAAGAGAAAGAGGAAGAGGTAAGTGTTTTCTCTTTCTTTCTTTTTCTTACTACTAGCCTTTTATGTTTACTAACTTGAATTTCCAATTCATTTCATTTCTTTTCTTTACATTTCCTTTAAGATAATTTTTCTTACATTATCACTCCATCTTCAACAAGAACCCTTGGATGAGATTTCCATGTAGATTTTTACCATTGGATGTTTGACACTAGGTTATCCAAGAAACTTTCCAAAATGATTACTTCTTATTCACTCTTTTTCCTTATTTCTTTATCTCATTTCCTTACTATATCACTTAAGCCCAATTTTCAACAAGCCCATTTGGGCCTCCAAAAAACCGTTGGATTCATGGGCCCAAGCCCAACATGTAATTTTTCCAACTTTTTTTCAAAGTTGACCATTTTGTCCTCCGAATCTTATTTTTGGTAAAATGACCTGGGACTCCTAAAATATTGTAATTCACTTAAATTTTGTATAATTACTTCCAAATAGCTCCTCGGAATATTTAATTCATTCCCATCATCACATTTACATAAATGCCAAAGTCTCGGAAAATTCACATAACCAAATTCTGACAGTATTATATCGGAAACCAATAGTATTTTCAGAGTGGGTGTAACACACCATGCCCAAAGTTTAACAGGGATGCACGGTCTCGATCCACTATGTGCCAAAGAAGCTATACCTTTTGACAAAGAAGAGATCCATCAGTGTGTAAATGACACATTTTACAGGCTGGGCTTTTGAAAATGATGAACATTGAAACTCTAAACCTACTATAAACAAACATATAACCAAATTTAACCGAAATAATTACCTTTTTTCCATTAACAGAGCTTCAACACCTTCTCTCTCACCCATTTATGTGAGACTACTTCACGCAACTTTGTAATTGATGAATGTGAAAGCTCCCTTATCTAATACTGAAATCTTCAAAAAAAATCTCAAACTCCCTCGCTCGCAGAAATCACACTCTACCACAGGAATGGTGGAGTGGAGGACTGCAAGTTTCGAAGAAGAAGAAGAAGAAGAAGAAGAAGCTTGCAATTTCAAATAAGAAGAAACAAGAAGGATGAAGAGAGCTTCAATGTTCGAAATGGTTGTAATTAATAAAATAAAACGACGTCGTTTGGGTTTATCAGGTGAAAAAAAATGGGGGTCATAACTTAAGTAGTTTGCAAATTTGAAGAGGCCTGCTTTACAGATCTTCTGAGACATGGTTCTTCCTTTAGCAGCTAACGCATGGCTCTCATTTTTAATGTTCTTTTCAGTTATCTCAATGTTTTCCTTTGATTTGCAATCGCAAATATACGATCATGATTGAAGGTATTTTAGAGCTACCATGGGCTAGTGACTTCTCCATCAAAATTCAAAGCTTAGGCTGCCTCCTTTCATGTATGAGTTGGCTTTAAATAGCTATAGGTCTTCAGGCATTTGTTAGTTGTTTTTGGTGGACTTGCTGAATTAGAAGAATGTGGCAAAGGACACGACAAGCTATAGGTATACATATGAGTTAACTGGTCCTTAACTGTTGGTGCAAAAATTATTTAGGAATTAACCGGTCCAAAAAATTTCAGAACAACTCCCTGTTTGGACAACTTTGTGGATCAAAACTATGTGGTTCGACTTACCGGAATTAATATTTAGGGCCACTGTTGGCCGTAGGATCGATTAAAATTAAGATCCTGTTTGGGAATTGTTGTGCCCCGAATTCCCGTCCGTGCCACAACTGAAGAGATTTAGAATATAAATAAATAAATTATAAATAAATAGAAAATTGAGTTAGATTTTATAAAGAATTAAAATTAAGATTGGAAGAAAAATAATTGATAAAACTGGAATTACTTAAATGAGAAGAAATTATTAGTAGGTGATTTATTTGAAAATATTTGAAAATTAGAAAGATAAGTAGTAGGAAATGACTGGAATGCGAGAAAGATCACAAATGGAGCTCTTTTGCAAGCTTATTAAAACTTGAAGGACTGATTAAATTATTAATAGTTTTTTCACGCATATTAAGTATAATACACGCATTCCTCTTCTACCCTTATCCCTGCCCCAACTCACCACACGTTGGACCCTTCAGTTTTCTCTCTACGTCAAAGAACAATTGAATCTAAATCTTCTTCTTCTTTTTTTTTTTTTTGACGAGGAACGATATCATTCAATTTTAAGTGGTCAATGTCAATAACAACCAGTTAGGAGGAACTTGTCCCCAGTTTTGTCTACCAAAACGCTCTAAACTATGACGAGGAGTATAATGTGCAGCAACCAATTAATGATGTGCATAACAAAAGCAACCAATTGGAAAATGAACATAGAAAGATAGTGACGAATGTCATCTACCATCGCACCAAACTAGTAGCGCGATGGTATCCTGGAACTAGCCAGTTCCGTAACAACGAGTTGTGAATCTGATTCAAAGAGAACTTTCTGCAGCCCCAATCTCTGAGCCTCCCTTACACCCCATAGTAGCGCTAAGGTCTCGAGATAGAGGACATCATTACCAGTGAAATGAAATGAATAAGAGAAAGTCGCAACAACCTGTTTCTGGGCATCCCGAATAACAACACCAATAGCAGCGCGCCCCCTCTGCTTGTCGAAAGCGGCATCCACATTAACTTTGACTTTTCCCAGTGGGGGAACCAACTAGGAAGATGGACGAGCAGGTCGCATCACTGAAGGAGGAGCCAGTCGACTCTGAGCCACCAGCCACACCCCAATCCATGCCTTAGCTTTTGCAGCTAAGACGGTAGGTTTTGAGCATTTTTGCTCGTGTCTCACAGTATTCCTATTCATCCAAAGGAACCAAGCAGTGACACCAAACATGAGAGAAAAGGACAGATCATCACGTACCTTTCCATATAACCACTGTGTCCAGCTGTTTGTGACACTTGGGCTACTAACGCCCAGCAGATTCCAAACTCTGACAGATAACGGACACTCCCACAAGAGATGCGCAACTGATTCATCCGCATCCAAGAAAGTTTCGCAAGTCAACAAAACATTCATACCTCTGGTTGCCAATCCATCCCTAGTAGCCAAAATATCTGCACAGGCCCTCCAAAGAAAAGTATGCACTCGTGGAGGAAGCTTCAAGGCCCAAAACCATTTCCAAAAAATATCAAGTTCCAGAGGGTTTACCTTATATTTATCCGCATATGCCACATAGTACGCTGAACGTACTGTAAATTGCCCACACTCTTCCCTTCCCCAGGTAAAAATGTACTCCTTAGCAAAAGGGCTAAGCGGAATCTGTTTGATTCCCCTAGCATCCTCAGGGTGGAAAAGTGCATCAATATCACCTGTTTTCCATGTACGAGGAGACGTATCAAGGAGATCTGAAACACGTAGATGTGGAAAGGTAGATGAAGCAGTAGTGACCATGGCATATGGTAACCATCGATTCGACCACACCGAAATGGTCGATCCTGAGCCTATCTTCCAATGCCCTTCCAGCTTCAGAATTTTCCTACCTTCCAGCAAAGCTTTCCAAATAATTGAACTAGCACTAGGGGGAGTAACAACATTTAGGAAGTTGTCATTTCTGAAATACTTACTAGAAAACACCCGGGAAACAAGTGATGTTGGAGAACACATGAACCGCCAACCTTGTTTTACCAACATTACCTTGTGAAAGGCTTCCAGATCACGCAAACCATACCCACCTGCAGCTTTACATTTGCACAAACGAGTACAAGCACACCAGCACATCTTTGGTTCATCAATATCTGGAGCCCAGAAGAAACATGTTGATAGAGAGCGAATCACATCTAGAACCTCTCCAGGTACCAAAACGCAGCTCATAAGATGGGTCGGCATTGCTTGGATCACCGATTTAATCATTAGCCCGCGGCCCGCTTGAGAAAGTGTCGCAGTCTTCCAATTTGAGAATTTCCCTCGGACGCGCTCAATCAAGTAGTCATACTGACACACTTTTTCATGAACCAGAAGCCATGGAGAGCCCAAATAGCTGTCTATGGTGAGACTTCTCGACGTATTAAGTATGCGTGAGAGGATATTTCTGCAAGTTGGGGGTATAGTTGCGCTAAATAATACAGATGATTTCCATAGATTCACCTGTTGTCCGGATGCAGCTTTATAGGTGCGCAGAACCTGTAATAGAGCTCGGACAACTCTCAGGCCATCGTGCAGAAACAATAATGTATCATCTGGAAATAAAAGGTGAGAGACACGAGGACTATACCGTGAAATCCGCACCCCTTGGAAGTCATTCCGTGTCTCGACCTGTCTGAGCAAACTAAACAGACCTTCTGTGCAGAAAAGAAACAGGATAAAAAGAAAAAAGAAACCCATTTGCCTCATATTCAATTGCTCCCATAGATGAAACATTTTTTTGGCACTCGTACTGTTCCGGCACCATCGATCAAAATCCTTCGACCACAACTGAAGCTGCTTCATGCCATCATTGCCACCCTTAACCGGTGTTGTCATCGACTCATTGCTTCTTCATTTGGATTGTAGATGCTCTCGCTTAATTACATCGTGTTTTTTGGGTTGATTTTTATTTTGTTTTCCCAAGGGAATTAAAAAGTGGAGATCAAAGTAAGGGTAGGAATTACAGAGCCGAGATCAAAGCGATGGGCTGTTACAGAGTGGAGATTGAAGCGGGTGAGTAAAGAAAGAGGTTGCAAAGAAGAAGAGAGTAAATCTAGAGATTCTGTAGGTGAGGGAGTCAGTAAGGGATTTGGATCGTACGTGAGATGGTGGGATTGTATGGGTAATGTGGTAATTTAATGTGTGAAAAGTTATTAAAATGAAAACCTTTCAAAAATTAAGGGACAACTTTAAAAGGAAAGCGTTTCACAAAATTTGAGACGGAGTGAGTATATATGTATTTATTAATTAAAAGGGGAAAAAGAAGAAATAAATCAGAAATTGATCTTTTGTTTTCTAAAAGAAGATCACTTGTTCCCTTTTTTGGTGTTTCCTCCATGTCCCCCACTATAAATGATTAACAGTGTTACATTTTCCGTTAAAAAATTAACAGATTACTTAACACTATTAATTATTTATAGTCGGGGACATAGAGGGTACATAAAAAAAGAGGACATGTGATCTGGACTCATGTTTTCTTCTTCTTCATTCGACGCGGGCTGAGGCTGGAGAGGAAAGGGCGCGAGGGCGAGACGTGCCGGCCGGTCAACTTGGAGAGCTCACCGTCGGAGCAACGGCGGAGGCGATGACTAGAAGAGACAACCGCTGCCGCCGCAGGTTGCAACGGGAGAGAGAAAGGCATCGGGCTAGGGCAGGGCAAGATCAGATTTTTTCTCTCTCTCTCATCATCAATTCCTTCTACATGAAATAAAGAGGGTTGATATTACTGCTATTTCGGACTCATGGTAATCCAAGATAGTACTCCTAGCTAGTTTTCAGTTCTGTTCCTCATTACTGTTGAGTTAAAGCACATGGAGACTCGGTTGGCCCTCCACTTTGATGCAATAAAGTTAATTGAGAGCAAACTCTTACCGCCTAAATAATTACTCCTTTAATTTCTCACGATGGTGAGGTTTCAAGTCTACCTGGGGTGCTTTTGCTAAGGTGATTATGTGCTATCCTTTTAACTTATTTGATATTTATATGATTATTTGAGTTAGGCTTGTAGTTTATATTATAACTTTGTAAGTTATTTGTAGTTTATATTATTACTTGTTTAAATACATTCTCATTCCCTTCATATAAAACTTGTAAGGAACCAGACTATATATGTTCATGAACTGGAGAGAAGGTCGGGATGGACGATTAGAGATGAATAACTGCAACAGAGAAAGACTCGGAGGACCTCGACACTATTTACTTGCATTTTCTTTATTTATTTCTTCCTTTCTTACTTTGAAAGTAAACATAGTCCGAACCTTGGATTGTATCTGGACTTTATTAATTCTTTCTTAAACTGTTGTTTTAAAACATTTTCCTTAAAATAAGTGTTTTTTTCTTTTTCTTTTTTGTCTTGAGCATTTGGCCTATTGGTCAAGTTCACGATGACATGAGATGAAGGTCTTGAGTTCAAGCCTCCACCATTCCCATCCCCTGCCCCTGAATGTATATAAAAGAGTTTTTGCTTTTACAAAACCGTTAAAGTGGTTTATGAAAGATCCTGGGAGTTGTGAAATGTCATTCACTGGAGTTCCTTCTCTGCTTTACCAAGCAGCTAGAACGGCGAGTCACAACAGGAATACCTGTTTCGAGTAGCTGTATTGTTTTGGATAGTCTTTTTTAATGATAAAGATCAAATAAGTACAGCTAATGTTAAAAACTAAACATATATAGCTTTTTCAAAAGAGTGCGAGTGTGGATACAGTGTGCCAATGACCCACAATTTGTGCCCTTAGATAGATATAACTATAAATACATAGAAGAAGAAGGAAGGAGGAACACGGCGCCGAAATAAGCGTCGTGTTTCTCGGTGCCGATTCCGGAATCCATCCTTCCTTCCGCGTGAAACAGCAAAAATCGAATAAAATCACGCCGATCTCCCTTCCTTCTTCGCAAGCTCAACAAAATCAATAGTAAATCCAACCGGCCCCCTTCTTCCAGCGACAAAAAACAACCGGCCTCCACGCATGTGTTCAACAATCGAAACGGATGCTTCCCAAGACATGATTGATGCTTTCCCGATACACTACGATGCGCTCTACTAACAATATGATGCACTCGTAATTAATGACTAGTGCAAACATGTCATTCTAAAAAACACAATGATGCATTTAATCATGACAATATTGCATTTCTCGTGACATTATGATGCTCTATAATAATAGAAGGATGCACTCGACGTGATGATGCTGCACAAAATGATGCAAAGGCCGGAGGTGATGCACTCTGTACCATTCATGAAGCTCTCTAGTTGCACTATGATGCTCCCATGTACAAACATGATGAAACCACCAGCTTCCACACATGTGTTCAACAGCCGAAACTGATGCTCCCCTAGAGATGAATGATGCTTTCTCGATACACTGGGATGCGCTCAAATAAACATATGATGCGCTCGTTTTTAATGACTGGTGCAAACATCTCGTTCTAGAAAACACAATGGTCTAAACATCTCATTTTTAATGATGCTCTCCAGTTGCAATATGATGTTCCAACATAAAAACTTATGAATAATGAACTTCATGAATGATACACTTCATACCTCAAAAAATGATGAACTCCAAGTAAACCATGATACACCTACAAAGAATGATGCTCTCAAAACATGTTTTGATACTTGGAATGATGCTCTTAAAAATTAAGTGTTTAAAAAATACACCCTATGATAGGTATGATGCTCTTACTGGCAACAGTGATGTTCCTCGTTCTTACGATGATGCTCTCTGTTACTGATGCACTCCTAATGAACTATGATGGATTCATTTTCTTCAACTGATGCTTTGTGTTCTAAGAGTGATGATCCCAGTTACCAATATAATGATACCTCTGTCTTAAAATGATACTCCTACAAAGAATGATGCTCTCAAAAAGATGTTTTGGTACTTGGAATGATGCTTTTAAAATGCTGGATTGATACTTAAAATGATGCTCTTAAAGTGATGCTCTTCAAAAATATTATATTTCATTAAAATGATGCTCTAAAAAATGTGCTCTTCAACATTCAATATTGATGGGCTGGTGACCATGAGGATGCTCTCCCGGTCCTTATCGATGCTCCTAGATACACATATGATGCTCTAGTGATACCGACTTTACTGGTGCGCTGGCCACGTGTCCTTAAATCTGGCGCATATCATATAACGATTGACCACGTGTCCACATTTGAAATGAAAACCGTCGTCGCAACACATTCTCCTGTAAAAAACTACCTTTACCACGATCTCACTCCCCATAACTCAAGATTTTCTCTCTCTCTCTCTCTCTCTCTCAAAAGCCTCTATCTCTCTCTCAAGCTTTTTCATCTTTTCCAACCGCTCTTTCAGTCTTTCGAACAATTCTCATCCTAGTAGACTGTCACGTACTTTTTGAAGATTTCAAACGTATCTTACTCCGAAAACATTCCAACTGCAACTGTCCTAGAAGAGCCAGAGTACCGTGCTATTGAGTTGAGAACTCAAGAACAAACTGCTTCACAAGAAATGCATAGTACGCACACTTCAATGCAGGCCGCTAGCAAAGAGAAGGCATACTCAAATCGGACTACTGAACAACAAAGGTAAATGCAATTTGTTCCTCCATTTTTTTTTAAATTTCATTGATAACTACTCTATAGCATTCTTCTCAAAATATCCTCTGATGTACCAGAGAAATGAAAACCAAATGGAATCATGAACTTCCAGCAACTAAAAATGAAATGAATGTTGAAAGCTCTTCAGATCAATAGAGCAAAAATGAGGAAAAACAAGAGGAAGACAAAGAAAATGATGACCAAGGGGAGAAGCCCGTCGCTACTACCTCTAATCCACAAGTTAACTTAGATTTATAGATTGATGTGCTAACCCTAAGATTTGATGCGCTTTCAGATCCATATAAAGCTTGATGTGCTATTCCTAGAATTGGATGCTCCTCGTATAAAAAATGATGCTCTTAATGTTGATTTGCAGTGATCTCAAAGGAAAAGGGAAGCAAAAGAAAGTGTACAAGAAACATGTCTGGATGTATGCACAAAAATACAAGATGATATCACTATACTATATGATGCACGTTTGGTTTCTTGTGATGACCCTACTAGATAAGATGATGTACTATTTTTTTATAGAAAATTATATGTAGAATAAAAAATAATGATCTTTTGTGCTTGAATAATGCTCTATCTATGTTAGATGATGCTTCTCTTATGAAGAATGGTATAACTCCATGAACTATGATGCTTCTTGTATGCAATTCTAAGGATGTTCTTGATCATTTTATTAGATGCTCTCCTAATTGCAAATGATGATCTTATGGATATAATGTTGTTTCCTTCATCTTCTGTTATTATCAGGACAAAGGTCTTTATTTGTTCCTGCCGACATCAAGTTGCAAACATCATGGAATCAATAAAGCAGAAGCCATCCCAAGTCTAAGCTGTAAAAGAAATTGGGTTTGGAAGCATGTTGAACTACAATCCGATAAGCACAAGATTGGATCTCGTACTGTGGATGTTTCAAAGGTTCAACGTTGACACAGGAAGGCTGGAGATTGAGAACAACAAACCGGTGGACTTAACAGACACAAATGTCCATATTTTCATGGGCTTCCCAATGGGCGAGAGACTTCTGGAGAAGTATGATGCTCCAGCTTCAGCAAATGAAAATGACTGATCTCTTCAACAATGGCTTGCAAAATTCAATGGGAAACTTCCTAGCAAGAACCTTCTAATTGATGAAATAAAAAATGACACCATAGGAGGTGATCATTTTAAGAGGTGTTTCATCATACTGATTGATACAATACTCTTAGCTCAGGACAAGACTGCAACAGTTCCTACCAACTGGAAAATACTCAAGTCCCTGACCAATATGAAGGAAATAACAAATTTCAACTTCTTCCAACATGTGCTTGACAACATGATAGGAGAATTGAAATGGTTCAAGAAATAGTATGAAGGAGGCCTCAATTTTTGTGCTCACTTCTTCCAGGTAATACTGCATACAATTTGATGCTCCTAATTATTCAACGGATCCTCCCTGTCTACTAGCTGATGCTCTCTCTATGAAATTTTCTCATATTCAAATCTTTGTTGCAGTTGTGGTATTGTGATTCATTCATCATACCTGGGAAGCATGTTCCAAGGATAGTCCCACTCTGTGTAACATGGATTGAAAAGATGTTCAGGGAAAATCACAAAATGATGAAAAAGAAGGAATCGTTTTCAAGTACCCAGGTAATGTTAATTATGGTAATAGATATGATGCTTTTTACATACAGTGTGATATGCTCCTTCCTTTGTATGATGTTCATGTTGTTTAAATGATATAAAACTAGTCTTAATGATAAACTAATAAACAAATGGATGCTCTTACGTTATGTATTGATGTGCTTGTTTTGCAATGTGATGTTCTCTTTGTTTGGTATATTGCTCCTACTAACTGATGACTAATGAAATGAAAATAAATGCAATTTGTCGAGAATCCTCTGAAGAAGACATTAGAGAAGAGAAAAAGAAAAAGTGAAGGTGAAAAACTGTTGGAACTTCAGATGGAAGCAGTAAGTGGTGGTAAACATAATGACTTCCAAAATGATGTACATCATATTCTGGAAGTAGTATCAGAGTGTCATCGATCCCATGCTGAAGTGGTAAGAAGGGTGAAAGCCTCAATAAAAAAATGGCCAAACAAAACGAAGGCCATTTTACGAAAGTTGGACAAAGAGGAGGATGGATTTGCAAAGCATCTGTTGGAGGATGAAAAATTTCTCGCTCAACCTAAACTGACAATAATCGAGGAGTCCTTCAGGGAAAGACAGAAGCTGAAAAAGAAGCAAAAGAAACAAACATCGGAAAGAAAGTGACTAGCAGCTGCTATAGATGCAGAGAATCCAGTTCCAGCAGCAAAAAAATTGAAGAAAGCTGCAGAGACTTCTCATCGTACTCCAAAGAAATCTCCACTAAAGAAATTCAAGACCAAAACACAAAGGGCAAGGTCATCGCCAAGGTTGCTGAAACTAGTTCAACAACAGAAGGATAATCAAGAAGAACTCATCAATGTGGAAGGATCAGACATTTATGAAATTGTACAAATGGTTGAAGATGTCGAGGTGACAGTGCAAGAAAAGACGATATGCAATATGATGCTCTTCTGATGATTTTTTATGTTCCTAATGTTCCCTATAGTGCTTCTGTAATTAATTATGATCAGTTGTCCTAATATGACAATCAACATTTCAGGTGAATGAAAAAAATGATGTTGTAGAGAAAACAGATGGAATGGAATTTGAAGAAGAAGAAGAAAATCTGAATCAAGATGGTGATCTTCAGAAGTAGGAAGAAGTTGAAGAAAGAAAGGAGAAAGAGGAAGAAAATGTACTAATAATGATGCTCATGTGCTGTATTATGAAGCTATCAGTGCATAATATGATGTTTTCCATGTATACTCTAGTACTCATACAATTCTTATTCAAGTATAACTTTGTTTAATATCATATTTAAATTTTAGATGGATGAACTACCACTGACACAGGTACAGGAAGCTATGCAAACTCAGGTGGTAGAAACCCTGACTATTGAGAATGAGGTGATTATACATATGATGCTCCTAGTTGTAAATATGATGCTCTGAATTCCATGAATTTACATTATGATTTTTTCAAACATATAATATGATCATCTCTTAAGTTGATTTTGTGCTATAATACACAGATAGTTGATGAACAACCAACCCAACTGGTGGAGGAGGTTGTAACTCAAATGATGACATCATAAAAGGTATGAAAACAAATCATTCTGTTTATTAGAATGATGCACCTGAGGTTCATGTGGATGCTCCAGTGCCACATTCTGATGCGTCTATCTTAAATTATGATGCTCTGTCTTAATATGTTGACCTTCATTTTAGGTAGATGAAGTACACACCACTGAAGTTTAGGAACCTGTAGAAACTCAAATGGTGGATAGTGAAAGAATCATGGCCGAAGATCTAATAGATGAGAAGGTTGCAACTCAGGTTGTGGAAACAAGCAAGGTATGAAAAGAGATGCTCATGTATGTTCGAATGATTCTTTTCTTCCTTAATTGGATGCTTTTGGTTTCTTTTGGGATGCACTTTGATTTCAAGATGATGTTGAAATAAAATTTGACCAAAAACCTTTTATTATTTTATCATATCGTCATAAATTACTTAGTTTACCAATATACACAAACATTTTAGGTCGATCAACAACCAATGACAATAGTGAAAGAAATACGTGAAACTGAAGACCTGCCGGCTGACAAGGTATGCAGATGATGCTCCTCTTGCATAGTTTGATGTGTTTAGGATGTTGTCTGATACTCTTCTCTTTCAATAGGATGCTCTTGTTTAATTAGAATAGTATGGTTCTCTTCTTATAATATATGGAGCTCTTCCTGTATGATATGATTATAAGATATTTTATAATGATGCAAAAAATATCAGGTGCTTGTTGAAACTGAGGAGCAGAAAAAAGATGAATCTACAGAGGCTGAGGGGACTGAGATGAAGAAGAACTCAATACATATAGACATCATTGAAGATCCAGAAAAGCATCTTGAAATCAGCTCCCTATTTAGTCAACTCAGTTCACAATCTAAAGAATCACAGCCTCAGACACCTATTATTCTATCTGATGATCCAATGGATATACTCATTGCCATTTCCAACCAAGCTGAGAAAGAACAAGAAGAAAAAAGGACCAATGTCCTTGAATGAGGCTCACAGTTGAAAAACTCTAATTCATAACTTATTTACACAATTATTGATTAACAAT
>JBBYHH010090097.1:0-15195 GCA_038382905.1 Daphne laureola
TGCTTGCCTGAGGCAGCCTTCTTTCGGAGCATCTGGTCTGAGCTGAGCTCAGTATATCTGCTATCTGTTGGTATTCTCTTCTGCAGGAGCAAGGATTGCTTCTAAGGTACGTTATGTCTTCCGCATGTTTGGACCGTCTACGTGGGTTTTCCACACTACTGTGCTGCATTTTTACAGGGACTATCGCACCGCCGCCCTCCGACCCCATGACCGCTTCCCACCGGGCCATGTCTGCAGGGGGTGGTGTGACATAGTAGATCTCCCCCAAGTCTATGATGGTCATGCATAGAGTGGTTGACCCTATCCTCTGGTCCCATCCTCCGTGCTCGTGGGGGATTCCTGCGCTCAGGCTGTGCTTAAGGGCTCGGATCTCTATAGTAGTTCCGGGAGCTAGTGAGGGTTGTGGTAGTGGTGGTACGGGTGTCAAGATCCACCATCTCGATGGTTGGATCATCATAATGATCATCATCGCTCTCCTCTACTCCCTCTGTCCAGACCCTATTCAGGGATGAACGTATCACTCCCAAAACCTACAACAGGTTTGTCTAAACTCGTGACTGCGGAGGGGGTACTGGTTGGGCTGGTTTTCTTGGGTTCCATCACGGTCTCCTTCCTATATTCACGGAAGGGGTGCGATCTAGGTCCCCAATCTCTAGGTGCAAAACCCATTATCTACGAGTCTTCACCATTCTCTGTAATTTGACACAAAAGAAAGAGCACAACATAATAGTTAACTATCAATAATAGCAAGCAATAGTATTCCTAATGGCTCTGTAGTGTAGATGTAATGCATGATGCAGAATATCTCATCATAATAACTAAATTAGACTACACTAAATAAGAATTTTGGCAGCAACTTTCTATTCGCATAACTTTAGGTTTGGATGTCTATGTCCTTTATGGAAACATCCCATGCGATTTCCAATTTATCACAATAAAACTAAAACTTTTATTATGCTAAGCATGTTTAGACCGACCGTCCAAAGTCCTACCTCCCGTTACAAAATAGTTCTCATAAAGAGGCAGCCAACCTAATTACTGAACTATCCTGGATTCGATCGATGGAACAAAGGACTTGTTTGCCTAAACACACCTAACATAAACCTTATGCTCTAATACCAAGTTGTCACCACCATCCCCGTTCCCATCACTGGTGAAAGCGTGTAGTGGTAGTGTGTCCGGAGGAATCGGGCGGTGGAGGTGGCGGTGACGGTCGATCTTCAACCTTATCTTAGTGTGGCGGACCCGAAAACCCAGCCCTCAAAATTTTTATCTTAATACAATAACATGCTAATAGTTTAAGGCATTCCGATTATGTAAAAAACCCGCGCTTTGAAACATACGTAGTCATGTAGATAATCATGCAATCAACAATATATAATTGAGCTCCGATCAATGCCAGATGCACCAGAAATGAGCCCTACTCATCGTGTTGGGCAAGAACTCCCAGAGTAATGGAACAATATACAAAACTAGTGTAGCAGATCATAAGAGCATATCAAGTCTAGAAATGCTATCTAACTATATGAGCATATGCATAATACGCCTACAGAGCCAGAGTTTGCCAGAGAGGAATACATACTATGCCTTAGTGATCGGGTTCATCAAGAACACCGATGATCACTTGAGGTACTGCTGCTGTTAAACACAAATAAGGAGTTAACCGTTTGTCCATATAATTGGTGTTCATCCAGATAACCCATATCACATAATCATAAATCCCTTGACATCACCCCCATCCCATAACCATAAATCATATAAAGGAGCTATGTGTACCTTAGTACAAAATCTCAATAAGACAAAACGAAACTATTCCGCAAGTCTCCCGTGAGCTCCTGAAAAGATTAATCATAAAGGGGGTGAGTCCTCATTTGGTACTCAGTAAGGGGGTAGGTAAGGGTCGCGGTTTAAAAAACAACCTGTATAAGAGGTTAGCATGAACAATATGCAATATACTAAATAGTTCATACATCCTAAATAATGACATGGATGATATGCAAATGCTCATAACCATTCATCATCCTGTCGGACGGAAAACCATACCCTAACGATGGCCCTCGATGGTCCTTGCGGAACCAAATGAAGTCCAATATATAACAGTGCGCATGGTACCAGCGATGGGCCTAGGTTCCCCAGAAACCGTCGTCAATCACTAAACTGGTCATAATTTGACCAATTCACAGTTAGGTTTGTAAAACCTCATAAGCATATTATTGATCGCTTAGTGATCCAGAACTTAATAGTATGGGAGTTGAATGTCCCACTCTTAAAACCTGCACACCGTTCACCTTACCGTGTAACTAGCCTCGGGAGTCACCGGGCCCCTCCCTCGACCCGAGTACTAGCCATTAACTAGACTAATATGTATAGTAAACATCCCAGTAATGCATATTAAGAAAGTTAAACCCCTTACCTGGTGAATTCTCTAACTTTAAGCAACAATCCAGGGCAATCCACTTTCCAATAAAAATTCATCAGAATTTTCGATTGACTTTCCCTCGATGCAACGCAACACTCGATATCACTAAACAATTACACATAACCATTAGGAATTAAATTCTTCCATCCATTGACCGAAGTCCAACATACTTAGTAAATTTCACAATTTCGGCCAACTTCATGAAAAGTTGACTGACCATACAGAACATTACCAATTTATCCCTTAACTTCAAAGAAGTGCAATATTTCAACATTTATCCTTTATTAACACTCAAGTCCCTCATCTTTTGCCAAATGTTCAATTTAGCCCAAATTACATAAAAATGACAAACTTACTAAAAAGTTGTCAATTTCCCAATTAACTTCATAAGAGTTCAATTTCACTTCATTTACCACCATTTATCAACAAACTCCTTAAACATTTCTCAGATGTGCAATTTGGCCCAAAATTACATAAAGTGTCCAAATTTCATATTTAACTTTAAATAATCTTAATTAACCTTAATTTATCACTAATTATCAACCAATACTTAAACTTTTCCAAAATATGCATTTCGGCCCAAAGTTCTAAAAAGTGACAAATTATTCCTTTAACAACAATTTAGCTCTTTTTCACCATAATTAATCATTTTTCACCTAAATTCATGATTAATTTCACAACACTAAATTTCTTTCTTCTCCTTACAAATCGGCCCCAACTTGATTTTCACCAACAATATTTTTCTTCTCCAAACTTTCACCAAATTTCTTAAATGTTCTTAACATACATATTTCATAACAACTTCATGTTTCAACAAACAACATCATTTCCATTCTCTTCCCAAACTTTCGGCCTCTTTAAGAAAATCACCCTAGAGATTTTCTTCAAAGTTTCCACAACAACTCATGGCCTTAAAATCATCATTATACCTCATAGTTCATCATTTTAACAAAGAACATACACTTTGTTCTAACTCCCTTAAATTCGGCCATCACTTTAAAATGACCATCCATGATGATTCAAGCTTAGCTCCAAGCATTAAATATGTTCATAATCAACTCAACAACATGAATCAACACATACTTTAATTTCAACACCAACTTTGTTCATGATTTTGAAATTCGGCCAACTCTTTGCATGGTGTTCCAAGATGATTCAAGCTTAGTTCCAAGTATTAAACATGCTAAAAAACCACCCAAGAACACAAATCAACCTTTACTTTAAGCATCCAACGTACTGTGTTCAAGAACATCTCAAGAACACCAAGAACACAACTTCATAAAATCATCCAAACTTCATGGAAACATGTAGTAAATATTTATACTACTCCATAACAACCTTAAATTCATGCTTACCTCAAGCAAATCTTGAAGAAATGTTGTAGATATTTTTTCAAAAATCCACTCAACAATTCGGCCCTGAAGAAGGTCTTGAAGAAATTTATTGAACAATCTTCCAAGAATCACCCTAAAGTTTTGGCCCTAGAGAGAAAAGAGAAGAGATGAAGTTTTTTCATGTTTCCAAGCTTAATTTCATGATGAAAAACATATAAAACACCTTTACCTCTTTGATGATTATTTCCTCAAGAACACATTAAGAACATGAAGAACAAGATGAACAAATGGAGGAAATATTTTTGGTATAGAAGAAAGAGTGTAGCTGGTTTTACTAAGGAAGGGAGAGAGAGTTATTTGTTTAATATTAGTCAAAGACATGATCCTTAAATCAGTCTCATGTAATATTATATTTAGACTAGTGTTCCCTACCCATTAAAATATCAAGCTACCACATAATATCTCCTCCTTTTCCCTCCAAAATTGGCAACCACCTTAATGACCATCTCGCCCCCGGAATCGAATTTTGTCAAAATGGCCCTAGACTCCTGAAACATCTTAAAAGTGCGAAATCTCGTGGAATGGACCTCAAATAAATTCTTAGGTCATGAGAATCATCATTAAACATGTCCAATACATGTGAAACAGGGTTTTAGCAATATTATAAATCCAACCTTCGGGCAATTATTATCTGAAAATTACCATACGCCTGAGATGACTGTAATAGCTCGTCCTTTGGATCCATGCCTTCTGGAGGTCAAGGGTGTCATGACCGAGGGTTATTGGGCCGAAGTCAAGAATTTTAAAAGTAAGGCTACTCCGGACTTGGTTCGGGAGTGGCAGTCTACCTAATTTCTACCCCAGTTAATCCGTACTCGGGTTCCTATGGATAAGTGTAAGGTATACGAGCCTGGGGTTGGTTGGATGGTAGTTTTTAAGGCTCAGCTTGAATGCAACCTTCAGTTCCCTCCTCATCCTTTCCTTTGCCAGTTGGCTCGAGCCCATGAGGTAGCGGTTAACCAATTTATCCCCAATACTTATAGTAATGTAAATGCCTTCCTAACCCTTTATGGTGCTTTCTAGGTTTCTCCCATTCTTCCCACTTTTATCCAATATTACAAAATAATGACCAAGACTTGGAATCGTTTTTACTACTTCGGGCCTCGGGGAACCTCCACAGTAAAATATAATTTTACTTGGAAGTGCCCTACCAGCCGCAAAGGCTGGCATAAGGAATTTTTCTTCTTGCATGCCGATCCTTCATGGAAGCTTCAAACTGCTTGGAAGGTTGGGGACCTTCATGATGTTAAAACACCTTGGCATCTTCTCAATGATCCAATCTCGAAGGAGAATTATACTGTGTTTCATAATAAGCTACGACAATTGGTTGATTGGTTCGACGATGCACCCGGAGACTTATTCCCAGTGCTAATTCACTAGTGTCTGATCACCCAGGGCATTCTTACATACCTTGGATTTATAAAGGGCCATCTTAGATCTCTTGGGATCCGTCCTTCTTCCCTGATGGCTCATGATGTAGCCCTGGTTTGGCGTCTTTATCGAGAAATATCTTATGAAGATTTTTTCAAAGGTTTTTGTTCTATCCTTGGTGCTTTCGTTCACTGTTAGTATTAAATCTAATTTATTCTATGCTTTTGCTGAGATGAGCTTCTCCGATGATGAAGATGTCAATTTTGAAGATGTTTTTCAAAATGTTATAGGTGGTGCACCTGCTCCAGTTCCGGATCCTGAATCGACCCCAAAGAAAGCCTCAAAGAGGAAGAAGGGTTCGGGTATGAGGGCTTCTGTTGTCCCTATTGTGGATGATGTTTCGGACGGCTCTTTAGAAGCAGCTGAGTTTGGATCCTCCAGTGGTGAGGGCCCCCATCCTCATACTTTGGACGAAAATATCTTGCATATTCCTGCTGGAGTAACTTTGGATCATCTCTATGACTCCATGGATGAGCTTGATGCCAAGAGGAGGAAAATTACCTGGGGGAAGTATAAGAGGTTTACTCCTACCAAAAAGGCCGCTGAGGACATCATCCCAATAGAGGTGGCCTTAGGTAAGGGTCGTACTAGTGTAAAGTTGAAGCCTTTTACATTTTGGTCAATTTTTCACAACTTAAGCCGTATGTTTCGAGATGACCATCTTCATGGATTATCCCGTTCTCATTTATGCACTCTAGATCCGGACTAGAGGGAGGCACAAGAGAAAAAATGCAACCAGAGGGATGTTAGGCTCCATCAATTGGGATCGAACCTTATTCCTTGAGAGCCTGGCTGGCTTGTCCATGAGGATCAAAGCCTCTTGGACGATGAAGATGTCAAGGCTATGGCTCCTGAGCTTTAGAAGGGGAATGTTACTGCCCGGACAATGGATGATCTTTAGAACCACCTCCCAGACCTGGATGTGGCAGTGAAAATACCTGCTGTACACACAACTCAGGTATTTGGTAGAATCTTTGCTTATGTATTTTCTCCTATGTCTTGTCTAACTTTTGTTTTTGTATTGTAAACTAACTGCATAGCTGGGTACGTGGCTCAGCTGGTTCGGGCCGCTGGTTCCCTTCAGTCTAAAGATGAATTTAGGGTGACGCAGCCTCTGTCTATGATAGCAAAGATGGTCCAAATGATCCATCTTTATGAGCAGGTGCTGGAGCAGTGAGAGGGTTTGGGGGAGGTTCTCGTACTTCCAGAAGATGAGGTTCGGGTAGAGTTTCAATTGTTAGGGGGTACCGAGGGTGAAATTGAAGCTTTTGAAAAGGAAGAGAATGTCTTAACTAAGATGATGGCCTCTCAAATGGCTCGCCTTAAGGCTGGTGAAGATGGGGTATACAAGCTTGAGAATGAGAAGATGCTTCTTAAAAATGAAGCTGGTGATGCTAAAGTTAACTATACCAATTTGAAGAACTTCTCTGACATTGAGAAGTAAGAGCTTCAGGAGAAGGTTGATGGGCTTGAGGCAAAGTTGAAGAAAGCCTCTAAGAGGATCTCTGGGTTTGGCCAGAAGACAAGGGACGTGGTCGTTTAGGCTGCGGGTAAATTTCATGAAGGCTTATGCCTGGCCCGGAGATAACTTATAGATCTCAACCCTGGGATGGATCTTTCTGGTTTGAACGCTACGGCGCTGTATACCTTGGATCCTTCTTGGTTTGGCCCGTACTTCTTGAAAGCCCTGATGCCTTCTAAGCCCGTACTCCCCAATCCTTCAGACTTTCCTCCGGAGGAAACTCAGGCAGTCAACCCCTCTAATGTGTAATCTTATGTTTATTTCATTTTAAGCCCTCAGGCTCTATCTTTTTGTGTTATGGCCTTCGGGCTTTTGATGAATATAGTACTTTTGAGCCATTTGATTTTTGTAGAGATTTAACATAAGCCTACATCCTCTCCTTTGATTTTATTTGATCTCTCAAAAGCATGCCAATTACACGTAGAATTTCTTGAGTGCTTCAGAGTGGTAAGAACATTCGAGCTATCTGCCTTCTTCATCCCGAAGTCTATATGCCCCTTTTTGATCTTCATGAATTACTTCAAAAGGCCCTTGCCAGGTTTCACCGAACACCCTTCCTTTGGGTTTTCTTGAACCCAACTTCGTTTGCCTTAGGACTAAATCTCCAACAGTTATTCTTTTTGGCTTTACTTTCGCATTGATGGATTTGACCATTCTTTCTTGAAAGAATTTTCTTCTGAGTTTAGCTTTCTCTCTTCTGCCCTCGAGCAAGTCCAGGTTAGTCCTTAATCCTTCTCCATTTTCAGCTTCTTGTAATGCTTCAGCCCGGAGGGATGGAAAGGTTACTTCTATCAAGATCAATGCTTCAGTGCCATATGTTAATGCAAATGGGGTTTCTCCAGTGGCTTTCCTGGGGGTGGTTCGATACCTCCAAAGGACATGTGGGAGTTCATAGGGCCATTTCCATTTGAATTTGACCAATCTTTTCTTCAATCCTTCTTTAATTTTTTAGTTTGAGACCTTCACTTGCCCGTTCCTTTGTGGGTGTACCGGCGCAAAGTGGAGGTTAATGCCGAACTCTTCTGTGAAGTCTTGGAATTCAGAGTCAGTGAACTGGTATCCATTGTCGGCGATGATAACCTTAGGGCATCCGAACCTACAAATGATGTTTTTCCATACAAAGTTTTGTATATTTTCAGTAGTGATATTAGCCAAGGGTTCAGCTTCCACCCATTTTGTGAAATAGTCAACGGTGACCACACAATATATTATTACCCGTCCTACCGAATGAGTCATAACGAAGTGTGTTAATAGAAATACTGGGTAAATTTGAAAGAAAATCCAAAATTGAGGGTGACTTGGTAAATAAGAAGAGTATTTAGTGGTTAAAATGTCAAGAAATATAGTTAGAATTTATATTGGAATGATTAAACTGTTGAGAAAGAAAGAAAGATAACCAAAATGAAGATAAGAGTTAAAGTGGGGTTTTTTTGATAATTGGTGAAAAGTTGGAGGGTTAATAATTAATTAATAAATATTTAATAAATACTGAAAATAAGAAAAGAAAGAAGGATCAGAACTACTTCAACGATTCTGGGTTCTTCTTCTGACTTCGCCTTCTGGACGCGATGAAGAGGAAGAGAGACAGAATGGGCTTCTAACCTGGTGAGATGAGGGCGAGGCCGTCCATGGGCATTTGTCGAGTCACGATGGCAGGCGCGTCGCTAGTGACTCCTTTTTTTATCTGGTTCTGTTCTTCGATGCAGAGCTTGGGTCAGGAAGATGGAGGATGAGCTGGCAGAGCTTGTTCAGGGTGGCGACAGAAGGGAGTCCCTCTATCGACGCGAGGACACGATCGACAGCGACACTGGCTGGAACCGGTTAGCTACCTTTCTCTTCTCTGTAGAGCGACGTGACTGGTGATGATAGGATTGATGGATGGCGGTGATGATGCGTGTTGGTGGTGGATGACGCTGGGCGATGCTGTGATGGTAAGGGGAGGATCGATGAACTAAATCCATCCAGTGAGGCAACGACGGTCACAGAAGGTCAGGACCAATCCCTCTTCATTCCCCTGTACTTACCCTTTGATTACTAGTTTGCTTGATGGAGGAGAAGAGTTTCCTGTGAATTTGTGAAATTACTCTAAAACTATGAATTATGTTGAATGAGATATTTTTCTAGTAGTTACTATGAATCAGTTATTGATAACTATTCAGGATTTGTGGATGTTAACTATTATGCCTTGTCCGTTCCTTATGATGCTGGTAATTATAATTGATAGGTTGGAAACTAATATGAGCTATTAGTGTTTTCTTATTATGCATATGAGTAATACATTTAGAGTAAAGAGTATACTACACGGTATGATGTTGGCCATCGTAGTTAATGTATAACTAATAAATTCATGATGTGTGAATATGAGTAGAACATTGTTAGTATCATTTAACATTGGTGGATGATGTAAATGGTCTAGCTTAGTCATTAAGAAAGATGGTTATTATTCTTATGGCCCGGCCATGAATCCATCACCTTCTACTAATGTCTCCTTATAGTTACTGTTGCATAACTGGAAGAGTTAGTGTAGGTAAGTAGAAAATGTTAAGTGTTGTTAAGAGTAAAGCATGAAGGGTAGACATAAGAAGTAAACAATATGGGTCTCAGCCCATAATGGGTTTATTTATGGTATAAGTTGTCACTCACTACTCATACACATTTATGTTGCCTATATGACTAGGAAATTAGGGAATGACTATCGGGAAATGATTACTGAGATGGATACCGATGAAGATTAATTACTGACGAAAGCTAAACTGGGAGCATTGGGACACGAAGACCGAAGATTGGAAACCGGACGGGAACTTCACTGTGTGGGAACTACCAAGAGTTGGAGTTACAACGTGAAGCATCTCCAACAGGTGGAACTAAGAACATATGCATGGTAGCCAAGTCAGGATCAACCATCTTCCTAGCGGGGGCGCCACCCCTTTGTAAGTTCCTCGACTACATCTCTCGTTCTTATTTACTTTACTTTCTTGCAAGTACCCCTTTGTAAGTTCCTCGACTACATCTCTCATTCTTATTTACTTTATTTTCTTTCAAGTACGTTATTATTATTATTTATGTATTTATTGAATATCCGCTCACACCCCTCAATATTACTTGCAAGGAACCTGGTATTGCGTAAGAACGAGAGAGAAGATCAAGGAGCAACACCGGGACCCGAGGATGGGACAACTCGGGCTAGGATGGCTATTGACACTTGAAGACTCGGGAACCTCGACACTTAGCTTATTTTTAGTATTTTAGTATTTTATTTACTTTCCTTCCCGGTAAGCAAGTACACTTTAAATGTGAGTCTGTAAACGGACGTTTAACTTGCTAAACTACTCTTTTTAAACCATTTTTAACTAGCTTAAGCGTTTTGTTTTTATAAATCATCAGAGTAGTTTAGGAAAGCTCTTGGGAGTTATGATCGTGAACCACAGCTACCTACGTGGTCGGTTCAGGGTCATAACACAATATTTCAAGCCTCCAGGTGCCATGGGCAATGCCTCAATGAGGTCGATTCCCCACACAGAAAATGGGATTGGGTAATTTGTTGAACTCATGAGTTCGGATGGTAATATTTTTATGTGGGCATGTTCTTGACACCTTTGGCACTTATTTACTAGCTTTCGGGCTTCCTCTTTCATGCTCGGCCAGAAGCATCATTACCTTAGGATAACCGCTGGCAATGCATCAGCTTTGATATGTGATCCGCAGGTTCCTTTGTGGACTTCAGTTAAGATTTGCTCAGTGTCTTCTTCCCTGATGCACTTTTACAGAGAAGAGGTGAAGCCTCTTCTAAACATTTCATTCTTGATTTCTACGAATTTTCCTGATTATCTTTAGATTTTTGCTGCTTGTGATGGTTCTTCGGTTAACTTGCCTTTAGTCAGGTATTTCCAGTACGGTAGATGCCATCCTTGGTTTTTTAGAATGTGGATTGAGTTTATACTCAAATGGATTCTCTCTTCATCACATTACTCAGACTTAGATAATGAGTATGCCTCAACATTCATTGCCCGAGGAATCTTCTTTAGGCGTAACTGCTCAAATTTTGCTATGACTTTTTTAGCTGTGTCGACATATTTCTTCAGGTTTGGCTCTCTGACTTTGTACTATCCATTTATTTACTGAACCAATAGGTTCGAATCGTTGTATGCAGTAAGGGACCGAATGCCCACTCTTTTGGATAACTCTAGCCCTGATATGAAGGCTTCATATTCGGCTACGTTGTTTGTGACTAGGAAAGTAAATTTGATGGATCGAGTAACCTTCATGCCTTTAGAGCCCTGAAGCACCAGTCCTGCCCTTTGCTTCTCTTCCCCGAAGTTACCATCGATGTGGAGAGTCTAGAATGGATTGTTTGAGGGTTCCGGGGTATGAGCGTCTGATTCAAAAGGTAGTTCATCTATAAAATCAGCTAACACCTGTGCCTTGATAATTTTTCTTGGTTCTTACACAATTTCTTATTCTGATAACTCGATGCACCATTTGGCCAATCTCTCATAATGATCTATTTTCCTCATAACATCTCTTATGGGTAGGTTGGTTCGGACTGATACATTGTATCTGAGGAAATAAAGTTTTAACCTTCGGGCTAAGAGAATGAGGGAATAGATTACCTTTTATAGTATCAGGTACCCGACTTCTACTCCATGTAAGGATTTACTTACATAGTAGACTGGTCATTGTTGTCCTTTTTCATTCTCCTGAACTAGGACCGAGCTCAATGCTTTTTCCCCGATCACCAAATACATTTTCAAAGGCTTTCCTTCGGTGGGTTGTCTTAGGGTTGACATTCCTTCCAAGTATGCTTTAATACCTTCCCATGTGTTCTAGCATTCAGGGCTCCATATGAAATTGGCCCTTTGGACTACCTTTTGTTCTTTAGTCAACTTCTCATTCTTGGTGACCCTGATCCTTCTGAGTTCAGACCCTTCTTTGACTAGGAATTTAAAGAAGGGTATGCATTTATCTCTATGTCTTGATATGAATCTTCTCAGACCTGTTATTCGCTCGAGAAACCTTTGTACATCTTTGATGGAAGTTGGGGTTTTTATATTCATGAGAGCTTTTATCTTTGCTGTGTTTACATCTATGCCTCGTTCTGATACCATGAATCCAAGGAATATACATGCTTTCACACCAAACACACACTTATTAGGATTCAGTCTCAGGTCATACCTTCTGAGTCATTCGAAGACTTCCTCTATATCCTGGATCAAGTCATCTTCTTCCTTACTTTTGATAATAATGTCATCTACATAAACTTCCAAGTTTTGACCGATTTGATCTCTGAATATCCGGTCCATCAGTCTTTCATAAGTGGCTTCGGCATTTTTAAGCCCGAAAGGCATCCTTTTGTAACAATGTATGTCGAACTCACTTATGAAAGAGGACTTTTCCTCATCTTTGGGATTCATTTGGATTTAATGGTACCCGTTGTAGGCATCAAGAAAGGTGAGCCTGGCATGCCCGGTCATTGAGTCTACCAGCCTGTCTACTGGTGGTGTTGGATATAGGTCCTTTGGACAGGCATCATTTATGTTGGTAAAATTAATGCACATGCGTAGTTTGTCACTATCTTCTCTGGATGCGACCACCAAGTTGTTTAACCATTCAGGACAAGAGGTTTCTCTGATGACACCAGGATTGAGTAGTTTCAAAATCTCTCCTTGATAAAGGTTCTCTTGATGAAGGCGTTATTATGCTTCTTTTTCTTTATCAGCCTTGCGTTCAGATCAACGTAAAAGTTATGTTGAATTACTTTAGGATCGATCCCGGGCATGTCACTTGGAGAGTAGGAAAATAGATCTTTATTTGACTGAAGGAGGCTTACAAGTTTCACTTTACTTCCCTTGGGAATGCTACTCACGATTCGTGTATATCGTTCCTTTGTAAGAAAAACTTCTTCAGTAAGCAAGTCATCGGTTTCTTCTTCCTTCGGGTTTTCAAGATTCAGGTATTTCTGACTGATGGCCATTACATATTTTGCCTCCTTTTGATTGACATAGATGGATGCATCACCTTCATTAGTTTTGAATGTCACTGTCAAGTACTTGACATCGCTCCTCATGTGAATGGAACCTTGGGTCTCTCTACCGATGATCAGATTGTATGCCGAGGGCACGTGGATAACCAATCACTTGACCATCAGATTCATGTACCTGATCTCTCTTTCAGGGCCCGAACCCATGAATATGGTTGTAAGTTCAATCCATCCGAGGACAGGCAGCTCATCTGGTCCAACTCCGTACGTGGCAGTCTTCACCGGGGTGAGCTTGCTTGATTTCAAATTTAGTCCTTTGAATATTTTGGCGAACAATACATCTGCATTCGAGCCATCATCACAAAGGACTCTTTTGACATCAATCATTCCGACTCTGACAGTGACGGCCAATGGATCATAGTGTGGGACCTTCACTTTGGTGTCATCGTCTCTCTTTACTTTGTCAAAGGGTCCATCGTAGTTGAGGGATGCGACCTTTCTTGCCTTTCTCTTTCTTTCACTGGATCACAGGGTTATGGTGATGATGTTGATTATCCCAGTGGCTCGACCTGGGGACTTCCTTCTCCCCCTTTTGTTTGAATCAACCCTTCATTGTCATTCTTTTCTTTTCCTCGGGCTCGCTTCTCTCCTTCACCCATAGGCAATTTTAGGTACTGGGCCAGAGAATCTTTCTTGATCAAGTGCTCTATGTACCTTTTCAATTGATAGCACTGCTCTGTTTCATGGCCGTTCTCCCAATGGAACTGGCAGTACTTTGCCTCATTCCACTTTGCTTCTTCTGGCATTGCCCTTGGCCAACTCACATTTCTTTCTTTCTTGAGTATGGCCAGAACAGTGGTTCAGGATGCATTGATGGGGGTCGATGATATGGATTTTTTGAACCCCTTTCTATGTCCTCCCCAACCTTCAGAACTCCTTGGGTTTGTTATTTTCTCCTCCATCCTATGTTCTCGACTCTCTCTGACATCGGTCCTACCTTCCCACTGTGATAACAACTCCTGAGCTATCATGTGCTCATGAGTCACCGAATACATCTCTTCAACTGAGGAAGGGTTTTTCCTAGATAGTCTTGAGTTCAGCAACAAGGCTTTGATGAAGGCCATGATGCGGATGTTATCAGTCAGATCTGATGCATGCACTGCTTCTCTGTTGAACCTTTCCACAAATTCCTGAATGCTTTCATTCGGTTTCTGCTTGATGCCAAACATCTGGATGGCCCGCTTCGATGATCGCTTACTCCCGATGAAATGGATAGTAAATTTTGTAGCGAATTCTCCAAAGGAAGAGATTGAATCCGAAGGCAAGGCATTATACCAGCTTGAGGCTGGCCTTCCGATGGCTACTTCCAGACATTTGCATAAGGCGGCTTCATTTGCTCCTTTCATCTCCATTGTTCTCTTATATTTCCTGATGAATGCATCCGGGTCACTCGTACCATGGTAAATTTCCAATGGGTGAGGGAGGCAGAATACCTTCGGCATTCAGCTTTCCCGGATCCTGCGAGTGAATGGCCTTCTTCATTTGAGGACCCCTAGGGCCTTACTTCTGATGTCCTTCTTGGGTCCCTCTCTACTTCCTCTAATCTTCTCATCATTTTCCTGATAACTCCGTCATCAGGATCTTTGAATCTCCCTTCTTCTCGCATTGCGATGGTTAATGGGTTCCAAGTTGGGAGTTCGCGCTCTTTCCATGTCGGGACCACTGTTGGAGTGTGAGATGATCGTCCTATTTTGAGAGTGTCCCATCCTTTACCACCAGCTCTGCCTTTCCTCGGCTAAAACCATTCTAATAGTTTTGATCAGGGCTAGTTCTGGTAGATTCGATGCGTGCCTAAAATTGCTTCTGTCTAAGCTTGAAGAAGCCCTCAGACTAGTTTCTTCATTGCTTGGACCTGCGGATGTACCATTGGGCATGCTTCTGGTATATTTCATATCTGAACCTTCAGTGAGGGACTTCTCGCCTTCAGGTAGTGTTACATGAGAATGGGGTGCACCTACCAACTTCTGATGGTTGGCGTTATCCTGGGAGCCTTCACCGTTCCCATAGACGGTGCCATTTGGTGGCAGTCCATCGATGGGGACCACTACACTATTGAGCCTCTATCTTCTGGTCTTGACTATAATAAGATCCATTTCCATATCATGGTAGGTTGTCCTCCACAATTAACAGAATCTGTAGACCACGCCGAAATTTTGCCCAGCGGTGGGTCCTCTGATGCTTAAGTCAGTATAATGGGTGAAGAGAATGTGTCAGACCTTGGATAGAGTGAATAGTTACCTTCAATGATGGAATGATGTAGGTTTATATTGTTACAGCCACCACGGTCCGATGACCATTTTTCGGTGGATTATATCCGGTGGTTAGATTTTTGTTTAGTGGAACTTGGGTTTAATGTTTAATGTATGAATGTTGGTAATTGTTAAGTTTGAGA
>JBBYHH010090208.1:0-15194 GCA_038382905.1 Daphne laureola
TCCTGTAAAGGAAAAAGCCAGCTATCCTAAATAGCAGCTCACTGCACCATCATAAACCAATGTCAGATCACCAGACCATAGTAATTTAAACATAATGTATCTAAATGCTCAATCTACTAGACCGAGTAAAATGGATAAAGAAAAAAACAGGAACACTCACTTAGGAAGCTCACAGTGATCAAAGGCATAACATAATATTTTGTGTACCACCTGTTCCAAATGTTTTGGGTGCCTCACATTAAATGGCTCACTCGACACATGTGGTTCTCCAAGCGCCATCTTATTCATGGGACACCAAGGTACTCTTTGGGAACGTCCACTCATAGGCATTCTTCTATCACTCTCAATAATATAGGACAATGACCATTGTAGTACTATCACTAACATCTACCACTATCTTAGCCCTTGTTGCACCCAGCTTGACATCCTGTTTTTATTCAACAGATTGATGAATGTTCTTGCCAGGGCTAAATTTATCAGCAACAACTCTAGGTGGACTATGCAAGGGAAGCTTCTTCATAACTACAGTGTGGGACATTGGTGAAAGCTTTTAAGAAGGTGAGTTCACCTTGCCGGGAGTTAATTTAACAGCCATAACTCTGGCTGGACTATGTACGGGAAGCTTCTTCATAACTAGAGTTTGGGACACAAGTGAAACCTTCATCGAAGGTGAGTTCACCTCAGTTTCATAATTTCTATCAAAATTATACTTCTCAGGAGTATTATCATCCCTCTCGCATTCCTTATGCATCAAAGAAACAACATCTGATGCATCTACTCCATGATGCAACTTACCTCCTTTCACTACCAATGTCAGAATTTGTTCCACTTTGTTCTCCAAACCATTTACTAGTGCACGCAAGTTGTCATTAGAGACAAGTAGATCACTAATCTCCTGCTTCATCTTTCTCTCATTCTCTCGAATCACAGTTACTTCGTGCCACAACTCAGTCACCTCCAACCTCAGATCATCAATTTCTTTTACCGGGACACTTTTATCAAAACCTTGTTGCTCACTCCTCTCTCTCTCAGATTTGAGATATCCATCAAGCGCATTTTCAATATATTTAACACAATCAGGCGTATAACATTCATCTTATGCTTCCTATGATGCCTAAACTAAATTTTTTTCACATTCAAGACCCTGCACAATCATGATGAGTAATTAACAAAACTATCACAATCATAAATAAACTTTGCCATGTCATCATACCTTATAGTGAGTCATGTATAACGTGGTAATCTTAGGAGCAAAGAATATTATCGGTGCCATTCCTTTCAATATTTCTGCCTCCCTCACAATCTTTTGCAAATAAAACATCTACCATAAAAATAAGGTGTTCAGTTCATTTCTTATAACTATTAACAAATTCATTCAACCCAGAAAGTATACTACAAACAGTGTACCTGCAGAAATATTATGCATCCCCCTACCTGTTCGACCTACTTCTGTCCCTGATTATCCCCTCCATCATTGACAAACATCTCAATGCTTTTAACCAACTCATTAAATGCATAACGCGCCCAACATTTCTTCATTCTGTTAGCACAGTCCACAACAACCTTCAAAAGGCTGGTTGTAAAACCTTTACTCTGAGGTGGACAAACCACTATCATCAAAGCCAAAAGATCGTATGTTATATGAACCATCAGCTTTTCGTTGCTAAAAAACAACACTTTCCCTACGGCATCAAGGGTAACGATTAAGCATTTAGACTTCTTTTCAAGAAATGCACCGCATATTTCTTCAGTTGGCTTCATGTTCTTCATTACTCTGATAACCTCATTACCATCTTCGATACCCATAATATCAAAAAAGTCCTCCTGTGTGAGCCTATAGCTGCACCCATGGAATAATAGGCTGGAGTTTGAAATGTTCCATGCATTAAGCAAGTCCTTTATTAGATTTCTATTTGTAGCATCCCCCTTTAAACCAAGGAGACTTCTAAAAGGACTATTGCCTATCATTCAATAGGTCGCTTCAGTTAACCCACTAACTCTGCTGATAAATTCCCTAACTTGGCATTTCAATACTACCCATATGCCGCCACCTCCACCATCAGTGCCATCACCCCAAAACAACTTTTCCTCAGCTACCATGGTATTCTAAACATCCTCAATACTTTCACCTTCATTTAAACTGATATCACCACCCTTCAACCTCACCATAAAATCTCTCCTGCAACATACAACATACGTATGTACTCACCTACTATTCAGAGAATCAAAATTAAATAACTTACTACTACTATCAAACTTACTGAAAGGCGTTCCATCCTTTTGCACTAATTTTATCACTAATCTTAGAGCCACACCTCCCCTTTATAAGAACATCACTGCTCGGAATACTGATTAAAGAAAAAAGTGTAATATTTTCATCATACAAGATCAAAAAATGATTATCGACAAATTCAGAAGAGGAATAAGAAAATTATCAAGTAAAGTAGATGTTTTTATACAATCTAGCACCTGTTTTCTTCCAAATGACCAACAAAATAACCCTAAGATTGGTCAATCAATAAACGGAACTGGGGAATGGGGCCTAAAGATTATTCTCGACAAATTACAGGGGTACGAAAGAAGTCATTGACACATATTAGGGGTGCTAAAATGAGCTGATAAAAAGCTACATACATTGTCGCCACAGGGACGTCTTCAACACTCTTTTGCTTACTCATGCTTCCAGATGTTCGAATTCCACTTTAACTAATCCTCCAAAAACTAATAACCCCTAACGGTTTAAGGGTTACAGTTTCGGAAATCAAACTTAGACGCACTCACACACTCTGTAAAATGGTATGGAAAACATCTCTTTCTCTCGCACGGCTGATTCAAACAAACGCGAAAGGAAACCTACTAAACAAATTTTCAAGGTCTGCGTTCGATGTTATGGATACTGAAGTGGGAATGAAAAGTTGAGTTGAGTTCCTAATAAGGTACGGTTCACAAGTGACGTTCAACTTTAAACGTTAAACCCAAATATGACGACGTTTCTTTCATCGTGTACAACATAGATCTAAAAGTGCTGGCGGCCCATTCAGCTGGCTCTAACATGGGTCATCCACTATTATTAGGGCCTCAACATGTGTCGCTAGAGTCAGTGGACAATGAATGGGTACACAAAACGACCGCAGACTACTTCATAGGTACCAAATATGACCTGTGACCACTAATTTCGGTCCTCAAAACAGCCTCCGATTACTTAATAGGTACCAAATATGGCATGTCAAAACTGAATTGGGTCCTCAAAATAGCCGCAGACTACTTAATAGGTACCTAAATATGACTCCATGGCTAACATTATAGGCCTTACAAATTCGGCTTCCAAATATGCATCCGGTTAAATAACCAAACAGGTCAATTGTTAGTCAGTGGCCACTTCCTAGAAAGTCAACAAAGGTCAAACTGTGCCGGTGACCTATGTTTGGGGTCCTCAACAAGTCCACCGACCATCATATCCATTTATGGACTATAAAAATCATATAGAACATCATTTTAAGTGCCTCAGTATTGGTATCAGATAATTTCTGGTACCATAGTGTTCACCAGTGACCATCATCTAGTAAAATTCACCCATTCTTCTAATCTTTTTAATTTATGCAAATCAAATCCTAACATTTTTTTCCCTCCATACCCAACATCTTCTTTAACATTAAAACTCACTTCACACCACCACTGCTCCTCTCACTTCTTTGATACTTCACCGCCACCAGATCAAGTTCATGGTCAGAAAATGGACGAGCATCAGCTGAATTTTGGGCGTATTAAACTGGAAGTAGGAAAGCTTGATCTTTGGAAAGAAAATACGGGATACGGATCAGATTGGAAGTAATAATCCGCAGCAAATCTTTATGTAATCCTCCACCGTGAAAACCTCCGTCGTCTCCCCCTCCGCTCATCCTCTCTGCTTTCTCATCTCGGTTCCGGCTAACACCGCGTTAGATTTTCCTCCGTAGGTGGATTCATAGGTCGGAGATGGATCATCGGCGTGACATTCATTGAATCAGTGTATCGTGTGCAGGAGGCGTTCATGGGCTTCGCATCTGTGCTCCTCCGCCATCACTGGTTAAAAATTGATGAAGTTGAGTTATGAGATTAAATTGTAGAATTTATTAAATATGAAGGGTTAAGTTGTAAAAAAAAAAACACTACCTCAACTACCTGAGATTATACGATACCTCAGAATAGAAATGTCTTCCATAGAGCTGCCTACCGACCTACCCTCCATTTTAATAAAGGTTCGCCTATGGGCCCGGCCCGGCCCGACCGTTAATTAGAATATCCAAACATAGCCTTAAGAATTTATAAGATTAATAATTCTTATTACTAATATTTTTTATCTTAACATTTCAATCCTAACATTTTGCTTCTCTCCTTTCTCTCTCCCTAACCGGCCACCCTGCCTAGCCATCGTTGTTGTTTGGTCACTTCCACGATGCGGACAAGCTGAGGTAGCAGAAACGCAGACGAACCCATGCTGCTGTGACACAAATGATCTCCGCCTACCCCTTAACTATTTTTAGTATAGTTAGTGTAATTACTGCTAAATTCTTTAAGAGTCAACTAGCAACACAACTAGTCAATGAGGGTAACTGAAGATTTTACTAAACTTCATGGGGCTAACTGCAGGTTTCTGAAAATCGAGGGGGTAAACTGTAGATTATAACAAACCTCATGGGGTATTTGAAGGTTTCCCTTCTTTTATTTACAAAATTGTCACTCCCCTTTTAAAAAACCCACAGCTCGTCATTTTTCTTTTTCTCTTTTCTCTTTTTCTCTCCTACCGCGCCATTCCTTTATCGTTTTTCATTTTTTTCTTTTGTTTTCATCGATTAGCTTCAGTCGATCAGCTTCAGTGTCAAATTCTTCTTTTCTTTTCATTGTGATGTCATTTCTGCCTTCGGATTTTGATTTGAACCTAGAGTCGTTGTTGAATTCGAAATTTGGAGATCTCAGAATTTCGCATCTGTTCTTCGTTCATTCTCCTTTTGTGTTATGTGCATTGTTGCTTAGATTTTTTATATTTGATTTTAGGAGGACCTGCGCCTGTTGAGGATCATCTTGTTGCTGTTGATTGTTCTTTCGTGAATCGTGAAGAGTTACTCGATAATTAGATCGTGTTAAATGATTTTATGCTTCAATATTTGGTAGATCTGATTGGTACTTGTGATCTTCCTTCTTTGGAAGCTACTCTTGCTGAAGATAAACACCCTACTAACGAAGCCTCTGGTAAGTTCTCTTCTGGTTCTTCCTTCAAAATACATCTCTGTTTTTCTCAATTGTTTTTTATTCTTTTTTTTACTTATGTATGATCATTGTTTGTTACAGCGTATCATTATTTACTGTTGACGCATCATAATGCTTGTGCTATTGATTTTGACCTTGGGAGTTGTTCTGTTGTTGTTAAACATTTTAAAACACGCTATGCATCTTGCTTCATTTATCCGTGCATCATGTTATCCTTCAGGTGCATCATTTTGTCACACTGTTATGTGTCATGTAAATTATACTTGGTGCATCATTCATACTTGCCAATGCATTATTTGCTTATGCTGGTGCATCTTGATACATCATTGGCGCATCATTTTTTTGCTTTCTTCCTTTCCAGGCTCTATTGTTCCTTCTACATCATCTACCCATGGATTTGATTCTGTGGATATTTGTGGCATGGAGTTTAAGTCTGACTCCGATGCCTTTGAGTTCTATAAGGCTCATGTTAGAAGGGATCAAAGTAAGGTGTCTTATGGGAACACTAAGGTTAGATATTTTGTTTGCAACCGTGCATGCTACGCAAAGGGAATTCCTGGTGATAGGCAATGACATAGAGCTAGTTTTCGGTGCGGTTGTAGGACTACGGTTCATTTTATTATTAAGGATGGTCATTATAAATGCACTATGCATACAATGCAGCACAATCATCCATTCACTCCTGAACATCAGAAGCATTTTATGAAAGCTGCAAGGAAGATTGATGATCAGAAGAAAAATATGCTTCTAGGGTTGTTAAGCATTGGTATTAAGTCTATTGATGTTTGGTGGATCATGGTGCATGAAGCAGATGGAATTGAGAGTGCTGGTTTTTCAATAAGCGATATGTGGAACCTACTCTCAAAGGAAAAGATTAAGACTGCAAGGTGCACTGATGCACAAATGCTTCTTGATTACTTTGTCTCTCATTCTAATGACGAAGATAATTTCTTCAATTTACATATATGTTCTTCTCAAGTGTTTGTTACTATGCATCATTCTTTAGTCTTGATACATCATAATGCTATGTGTTATTGGTTTTGAAGTTGAGAGTTGTTCTGTTACTGTTGAACATTTATACACACGCAACGTATATTTCTTGATTTATGAGCACATCATATTATCCTTCAGGCGCATCATTTTGTCACACTATTATGTGTCATGTAAATTATACTTGGTGCATCATTCGTAATTGCCAACACATTATTTGCATATGCTGGTGCATCTGGATACATCACTGGAGCATCATTTTTTTGCTTTCTTCCTTTCCAGGTAATTTTTTCTTTAGGTATGATGTTGTTGAAGGTCGGCTAAATAACTTTTATTGGAAAGACTCTATAATGCCTGTGGATTATGATATTTTTTGAGATTTGGTTGTTTTTTATACAACTTATCGTACAAACATGCATGGTATGGTCTGATGTCCATTTATCGGGATCAACAACCATGGTTTTACAATCATTTTTTGTTGTGGTTTTCTTGTTGACTAGAAGACAGAGACTTTTGGTTGGTTGTTTGATTATTTTCTAGAAGGTGTCACTAGAAAGTAGCCTATTATATTTATGACTGATCAAGACAAAGTGATGGAAATAGCTGTTGACAAGCATCTTCCATTGTCGAAATATCGTCTGTGTTTGTGGCATATTATGCAGAATGTAAGGAAGCATATTGGTTGGCTTTTGAACAAGAATGAGGATTTTGAGAGACTGTTTTACTTCTGCTTGTATCGATGTTTATCTAAAGAGGAGCTTATTCTGAATTGGGGTGTGAAGATTGATTCATTTAAGCTGCATGGTATGATCTGAGGTCAAAGTGGTATCTAGCTATTAGTGCTGATTGTTTTTTAGCAGGTTTGTTTCTGTTTGACAATCATGTATTTGTTGCAACGCATCATTTTATATGTGTCTTGCTATTCTTTTTAGATTTTTAATTTTTCAAGTTTAGTTATCTTTGAAGCATCATTATGTTGTTGGGGAGCATCATAGTGTATCCTAGGTACATCAATGTGCTTATTGGACGCATCATTGTGTATGTGTCTTATTGTTCTTTTTAGATTTTTTAATTTTCAAGTTTAGTTATCTTTGAAGCATTATTATGTTGTTGGGGAGCATCATAGTGTATCGTAGGTACATCAATGTGCTTATTGGACGTATAATTTTGTACGTGTCTTACTGTTTTTTTAGATTTTTTTATTTTCATGTTCTGTTATCTTTGAAGCACCATTATGTTATTAGGACGCATCATTTAGTATCTTAGGGACATCCTCGTTTCTACTAGATGCATCATTTTATTTTTACTGATAGCTTATTTTTTTAATTCATTCTTCCTTCATAGGGATTTTGTCAACACAAAGGAGTGAAAGTGCTAACCACATGCTAGGTGGTATTTCTGACAATACATCTTTGTTGTTTGAGATGGTTCATTCACTTTCTAAAAGGATTAAAGAGTGGAGAGATAGGTCCAACCAAGAAGATTACAGGAACCAAAGTTACACGTTGAGAAAGTATCGGAACCTCTCCATTCTTAATTCTGTAGTGAAGAGATACACCTTGAATTCATTCGATCGGGTTGAGCAACATGTTGAATATCTCATTGGATTTTCCATGAAATTGTTATGGTTGATGGTGATGTCACTGAATATAAGGTCACTTATTCAGACAAGAATAACCATGATTACATTGTGCGGTTTGTGAAGTCAGACCCAGTAAGTGTTACTTGTTACTGTAAGTATTTTGAACAGGAAGATTTCCTATGTCGACATGCCTTGCGAATTCTGAATGTGAACCATGTGCACAAGCTTCCAGAGGCTTACATTCTTTGAAGGTGGTGCAAGGATGCTAGGACATATATTCTGAGTAGTTTTTCTGAAGATCAGCCAGGTCACAGACTCCATTCGATGGCATGGAGATTTACTTTCATGAAAGAGATGTATGATGTCGCCCTTTCTAGTCAAGAAAGTGATGCACTGAAGAAGCTATGTGATGAGGCACTTGCTGATTTGAAGAAGAAAATTGCTGCAAATGTTGAAACCATTATTGGTTATATGCCTACTTCGAGCTGCACAACAGAAGGTTCAATGTTTGGCAATCCACAAGTTCCAGTAAAGAAATAGAGGCCTAAGAAGGAAAAAAGAATCAAGAGTTGTTTAGAGGGTGATGAGAAGAAAAAGGCCAAAAAATAGAGTTAATTATGGTTACAGGACTTCATATACTACACTGGGGCGCATCATTTTGTATAGGAGACGCATCAATCTACAGACATATTATTGAAAATATACAATATATAATTTTTGCAAGCTTCACATTCCCCTAGAGTTTTAATGTATTTTTGTGATTAATAATATATATACAACAACATCATAATGGTTTTTGAGATTTTTTTTATCTTTATTCAAGGTCATTTCAAAATTAGTAAACTTCATCACTTCTTACCAAGGGAACATCATTTAGTGCCACTAACACATCATATTGAATAGAAGACTCATCTTTGTTCTTTGTATATACTGTGCAATTTTTGTAAGCAATATCATTATAATATTGTACTCACATCATCATATGACACTTCCATATTCATACTCATCAAGTGTTTGGTGTTACAAGTTTTTTAGTATCCACTGGTGCATCTTTTTATAACCTAGACGCATCATTTGAAGTAGTTAACGCATCATAGTGGGTTATGTTCTTAACATATAACTAAGTTTCTGCAACATCTGTGATCAAGAAGGATCATTACTAGAATTATCATATGAAATAATATCCTCATAATACTGAATAAATTTTGTGAAACTAAATCCTTTTAAACAAAACAAAATGTTTCCCAGATCAACACAATTGATCAAAATCTAAGTCTGTAATATGATGCTCATGAAATTAGATCTAATTCTAAGATTTTTGGTACATGATTGGGTCTGCTTGAACTATCTACCGAATAGTTCTCTCATTATCTCTGTTGATACTGTTCACCACTTGTTCATGAATTTCATTACAATGGTTGAGTAACAAATTTGACAGGATCTTCACCCTCTCCCTCTTCAATGCATGCTTCTTATCAAGGTCTCAGCTGAACATTTTTCCATTGTAATAGTCCATGTGTTTGATGGTGTAGATCTCATAGTCTTTAGTGTTTTTAGAAAGTTTCTCTTTGAAAAGGCGAGACTTTCATTCTAGCTTATTCATTACTATTCTTGGTTAGTAACTGATATTTGCTTCTATTTTCTGCGAAGTAAGGAACAAAAATAGTTTTAAAACAGTACAAATAAGCATCATTTTCCAACCCAGAAGCAGCGTATAACACTACACGATGCATTATATGACAACTATTCAATATAGACTTGCTTCTTTAAAAATTAAATATCTGTTAGAGCATCATTTTGAAACATGGATGCATCATGCTGTATCAAATGTGCATCATATATAACTTGACTATTTAAAGTAAAAGCAACATCATTAATATGTAGTCAAACTTACAATATCAGAAATCAATGGTTCAAACGACTCTGGGCCGACAGTCATATTATTGTAAAATGACACTTTCTTTATAGAGAAGTTGATCACCACCAGGAAGTAGTGTGCATACATGATGCAAGGGATGTGGATTTGCATTCAGTCAAATTTATAGATTAGTTAATTTGCTTCACAGTGCACCACCATATACAACATAGGACGCATCATAATTACAATTGAGTGAATCAGACTTACTGCTTGAGTGTTTTTTATTGATTCCAAGCCATTGACTTGCACTTCATTGATTAGAGTTCTCAGTCCGATATCCTTCATCATTGCATCCCTTTCTTTCTTGTTCGGTAGAGGTGGCACTTCCTTTCCTTCAGCCTTATCATGCATGGCCTTTTCCTCTTCTTTTTTGAATTTTTTACTAATTCTCACAATTGCTATCTGTTTATTATGAAATGTTAAACAAAATAATCAGTGGGTGCATCATATTGTAAACATAGCGCATCAAATAAGATACCATGCTCATCACAGTTTATTACATTGTACATCAAACTTACCAAGAGAAGTGTGTTGAGATATGTCTTCTTCAATAACTTATCACCTATTTCTTTCCTCTCCCGTTCTTGGATGTTTAGATAATGGGAATATACATCAAAAATTTCATTCGTTATCTCTTTGTCTCAGTACAGAGTTCTCAGTTGTTTAGCACTTAGATCTATGTCCCCACATCTTACCATAGCAATGTTGTAAATAGTAGAATAAAAAATAGCACAGACGCATCATAAATAATACATGGTGCATCATTATGTGATCTGAGTGCATCATATTTAATGAGAAATAAACTTACTTGATTTTGTCTAGTGGCATTTTTTAAAATATGTAGTCTGCAACCACAAATCTTAAAGTATCGAATTGTTTTGGAGTGCGGTACCTCTGCATCAGCTCCCTGATAACCGACAATTCGCTATTAAATTGGTGTGACAAATCCTTACTTGAGATTCTTGTCAATGCTTCCGTGTTCTCTTTTGCTTCACTTGTTGTCTATTTTACAGAAGTGATGAAAGATGAAGGATCTGGTTGTTTCACACCAACTTCAAAACGTTTTTTTTCGATCAGTCCCATTTTCTTGATTTTTTGTATCCTTCACGGGCTGTTGTGTCTGTTGAGAACCAAGTATGACTTTGAAATTTGGTGAGCTCAAGTCAACTAGTGAAATTGGGCAACCTATTTTTTTACATCATTCATGAGATAAATAACATCAAGTAACATGAATTAAGCATCATATCAACAATGTTGTGCATCAAATAATACCATCAAGCAACATTAAAATGAATTGAACATCAAACAATATGACTAGAGTATCAAACTGTACCAAACAAACATCATACATAAAGAAAAGCGCATCAACTTAGAAACCATGAGCATCATAATGTACTACATGCGCATCATCCATCATACATATCACAATTAATAGAGTCAGCATAGAAATCACACAAATAGTAAAAGAAAAGTCAGAATTGTTCAACCATGTGCTTCATTCAAGGACTTAGGTTCCTTCTTCTTTTTCTGGTGTTCTTGCTCCTTCGGTGGTGTGATTTCTTGTGTGGTCTTTGTTGCCTCACTCTCCTTCTCCATATTTGGATAAGAATTCACTACTTCCTGAGCTTCTTTTACTATATCAGCAACTATACCCATCTCAGCTTCATGTGGTGATTCCGAAGCACCATCCTTGGCAGCAGATGCATCATCTTCACTCTGCGGTGCATCCATTTCCTGAGTAGGAGCACCGCCTGTTATGGTAGAGTTCGGAGCATTCTTATGCTCACTATGTTCAGACTCAGATGCATCTTTCGGATCCTTAGGATCATCATCTGTGGTATCTGGACCATCCTTTGGATCACCATCTCCAATAATGGTAGAATCCTTTGTATCACTACCCTCACAATCTGGCGCATTGTTTTTATCCCCAAGAGCATCATCTTTGTTCTAAGATGTATCACTATCATCCTCATTCACTACCATTCCAATAAGAGGTTCATCATTCTCTCTTTCATCAGTTTGTGTGCTAACTTAGTTGAATAGCACATTCATTTCTTCTGTCTGCTCAGAATCTTCCATCTTCTTTGATATTTCTTCATCTTCTTCCTCAAGTTGTTTCCCTTCAACCTCACCTTCTTTTTCTTCACTCTCCACCACTCTTAAATCTTCCTTCATTCCCTCCTCCTTCTCAGTTTCATCATTTTCATCCATCTGTACATCATCCACATTTTTCAATCCTGGAGATGACCTTATCCTTTGTGCTTTAAGCTTGGTCCTCTTTGCAATTGTCTTCTTCCTATATTCCTTCTTTGTTATTGGTTCGGGAACAACAGTTTGTTCTTCAGTTCCCTTAATCATCATCTGTTCAGTTGCCTTCTTTTTCTTTGTAGGTGGTGACTTGATTTGACTTTTGGAAGCTGTCACAACTTTCCTTGGCCTCTTTTTCAGCTTTTGGCATGATTTGAATGAGTTTTCAATGATTGTCAACTTCGGTTCAGAGAGGAAATCATCATCTTGAAGAAGATTGTTGACAAAACCATCCTCCTCATTATTCATGTTCTGCAGAATCACTGCAATTTCCTTTGGCCATTTATTGATGGAATTTTTAATCTTCTTTACCAGCTCAGAATTTGAGCGACGATGCTCTAAAATATCTTGCATGATGTCATGCACATCAATCTTAAATTCATCATCCTCTCCAATCATTAGAGTTTCAACCTTCTTCTTCAGCATCCTCTCTCCCTCTTCCTTCTCTTCTTCATGATTTTCTTTAAAGGGTTCTCCACAAACTGCATGTTTTTAAAAAAGTAATTAGTTTGACGCATCAAAAGGAACAGAAGACGCATCGGTTTCTGATTCAGACGTATCAATAGTAATTATTACCCTTGCACTTGCAAATCTTTTCCTCTTTTCTTTCATTTCTTTGAACTTATTTGAAAACATTTTATTTGTCCAAGTCTGCATCAATAGAGCTTCCCTAGATTTGCGATCTCTAGGTATAATGAAAGAATCTACATACCACAACTACATAAAAAATCATGAGGTCAACATATAATTAAGTTAAAGCATCATTCACTGTCTATGGAGCATCATTCTTAAAGACAGAAGCACCAACTAGTTAGGAATTTTACTTGTAAGAAATGGGCGCAAAACCCAATACTACATTCAAAAGTCTTTTTGAAATACTTCAGGTTGGTAGTTGTATTGTCGAGGACATGCTAGAAGAAGTTAAACTTCTTCATGTCTTGCATGTTTGCCATGCTCTTAAGGATTCTCCAGTTGGTTGCTTGCCTTATTATCAGCTCTGGTGTCATCAACCAAGAATCGAACAGAATTAGGAAGCACCTCTTGAAGTGGTCACCACCTTTGGTGTCCTCTTCTATTTCTTCCTTTAGCTATTTGGCAGTGGGGATCTTTCCTCTAAACCTTGACAACTAGTCCTTAAGAGGCTTGTCACTCTCATGCTCACGTAGTTTCTCAGTATACATTTCCAGTATTTTCTCACAGATGGGGAAGTCCAACGCTATGTAGACATATGTGTCAACCATCTCAATAAGATTGTCGACATCCTCAATGCTGAGTTTTCCTTTATCTTCATCAAATCGGTGTGCCAACCACAAGATCAACTCTGAGTTTGTCTTCACTCCGTTGTAGGTGATCATACTTGCGAAGCCAAGTTCGTTTAGTGCTTTCACTTGATGAGGCTTTGCCTTGATAGCTTTCATCAGCTCATCCACCTGCATAGGTGATGATCTGATGCTAACTTTGTTCCTGTAAAAAAATATTCAGAGTTCATCATAACATAATTAGGATGCATCAGAACATGATCATGGTGTATCAGTATAACTAACCCCAACTTGTAACTATGGTGCATCAGAACAGAATCATGCTGCATCATAACAGAAATAGGGTGCATCAGAACATGACTATGGTGCATAAAAAAAGAATCATGGTGCATCAAAATGTAATCACGAGTAGTGTTTATCAACTTGTAAGAATGGCGCACTATTTGTGAATCTAGAATCATCATATAACTGAATAGGGTGCATCATATAAGAATTATTCAGTTTAAACTTGCTTCATTCAAATTGTTTAATTGTTGAAGCACCATTTTAAAACATGAACGCATCATATTGTGTCGAATGTGCATCATATTCGAGACATGGATATGTACCTTCTCACTGCCTTCTTATTTACTTTGTTCACCTTCTTCCCCTTCCCCTTGACAGCTGCTTTTTCCACACTGCATCACAACATGTATGTAGTAGTTTTAACATCAGAAGCACTAGAAGCATATCTTTCAACATCATAATCTAGGTTTTACTCATCATTCAATAATAGAAGCAAACTTACAGTTTAGATGTTTTCTCTTCTTCTGTTTCATCTTCATTGTTCTCTTCATTCTCCTCATTATGCTCAGTTTCTTTCTCAGATTCTTCTTTTTCGACTTCTTTCTCCTCTAGAGTGCGTTTTCATTATTGCGCAAGAGGTTCCTTTGAAAGAACCTCATGTCTCCTCTTCGTTCTCATCTCTCTAAGATATTCGAAGTTGCAACAAGTGTTCATAATAAGTTTTTCCAGATTTGAGTTGAAATCTAATTAATCAGAGTGTGTTTTTTATTTTTACCTTTTGATGGAAGTCATCGAGTATAATAGTGTTCCATCGCTTCCATTTCCTTGATATTCTTCAATGCTTTTCTCTGTTGGATCATCAGACTTTGCATGTTCGTCTATCGCACTTTTGGTTTTGTCAGATTCGACTATTTTTGCTGCTGAACTCTGATTAAAATTGGTACGATTGGTGCGTTAAAGGTAGTAGGGAGATTTATGGAGGTTCAAAGATGGAATCGGTTGTTAAACAACCGGAAATTATGATGTTGTGGAGTAGTGGAGGAGGTGGTGTTGCAAATTATTGGCAAGACAGTAGAGAGGATTGGGAAAGTGGGAGAGAGAATGAAAGAACTTGAATAACAAGTTCAATCGTGTAACGTTTTCATTTTGAACGTGTACACACGTGGCATTTCTTACAATTTTGTAGGAGGGGAAGAGTCTGTTAATTGGACGCATCATACTGACCCTAAGACGCATCTAACATAGCGCATCACAATGACACCTTGGCGCATCCCTTGCTTCTACTATGTGCATCATACTGAGCAAATGGTGCACCAGACACTTTGGATCATAATATTTTAAGGGCGCGTCATAAGGCTAGTACATCATAATGGTGCACCCTCTTTCTAAGAAAATTTCCAAATTAACATTCCATGACAAAGGTGTACCATTATGCTGACGTGATGCATCATAAGGACACCCTAGCACAACATAATTGAACATTGTTCTTTATCACAATGGCGCATCATAATTGTCTATCTCTTTATATATTTAAATGGTACATCGTCTGTCTAAGATTGGTGCATCATACATATTAAGTTTTACATTTGAAGGATAAATAACATTC
>JBBYHH010090319.1:0-15193 GCA_038382905.1 Daphne laureola
CTCGATATCAACGGATGAAACTACTACATAGGGAGTAATGTAATGGAAAACTACAACCACTAAGACTAGGCTCCCACTAACTGGCCTCAAAAGGCAAACCAAACCCTTGACGACGGTCATGACTTCCATAGTGGTATAAAGATAGGGAATCAGACTCCCGGTACCCCTGACTGCCCAAATGCTGAATGGTACCGGCGCACCATGGTGGGGTGAGAAAAACACTAGCTATAGCCATTCTAGTAGCCATGGAAGGACACCTATAAGTATCAACACATAAAGACACACCAAACAACAATACAAAAGAAAAAGAAAAAAGAGGGTTCTAAAAGAAACCAAACCAAAAGGAACATGCAAAGTCTAAAAAAAGGAACAAAAAACCAAGGCCCTCGCATAGTAGATAAAAAGACAACGATCCATTAAGGACCATTGTCCATCTCGGAGTCCCCCAACCCTAACAGCAGATGATCCACAGTGACCGGTTGAACTTCTGTGGGCCGCTCCCTCTTCCGCACTTGCACACACAACTCCATAACTCGCACCGAGATGTGCATCATTCCTTGCTGGAGACCAGGATGAGCTAAACCTGCAATACACTTAGAGTCCACAATCCAATGGCCAAAGCCACGAGGTGGGTTAACCAGGGTACTTGATGAAGACGGTCCTGGGGAAGTTGGGCTAGCGGTCACCACCATCGCACCTGGGGATGCAACACTTTCCCCCCCGATTGGCATAGTACCCACCTCCCACTGAGAAGGATTTGCAGATTTCCTGACAGGGAGAGCCCGGGGATGAGGGCCATTATAACGCATTCATGCCCTGAACTGATGAGCACCACCAGCAGCCGCGATAGGTGAGTAATAGTTTTTCTCCACATGATCCACCCTACCACAAATAAAGCAGAAATCTGACATTTTTTCATATTAGAGCAAAAAGTCTTTCTCTGCCCCATCATAATCCACACAGAGCACATGGCGGAGAGCCTTAGTGAGATCAAAAGAAACCCTCACACGAAGCGAGGGACTGGCAACATCAACCTCCGTCATAGGACCGATACTTTGACCCAATAACAGACTCATCTCTTTGTTATGCCAATCAAACGGAACATCAATAATATGCACCAAAAAATCAGCCTAAGACAGATCCACAGATGACGGACGATCAACTTTCTTCATTAAAGCAATAACAACAACCCCATTATCAAAAGACCAGGGTCCCCGATGCATGACTAGTGTCAGATTATCCAAAGAATTATATTCAATCAGAAAAACATTAAGCATTACCCTTGCAACCGGTTTGATGGTCAAAACAACATCGTTAGGCCATTCCTTTCCAAATCCGGAATCCAACAAATCCGTCCTGACTGGATGTGGAGAGCGAATCCTAGCCACCATCGTCAGGGGGAGGGCCTCCGGTGGCGGAAGCCCGGTTCGCCGAACAACCTTGCTTCGCTCGTAAGCAAGGTCTAGCCCGGCAAGGGTCGAGGAGATAATGTCCATGGCGGGGCTTGGCAACGGAGAAACGATGCGGAGGAGGCAAAGGGGAGCCGGAAACCCATGAGGGAACAAGCCCGACGGTGCTTGCGGTGAAGCCAACGCGGTCACAGGGCCGGGAAGGACACAGATGAGAGCGGCGCTAACTCATCAAGATCGTGACTGGGAGCGTGCACTCCTAGATCACTAGTGGAGAATGATTACGGTCCTTCCTTGTTGTCCATGTGTTTTAGTTAATTATTACGCTCCACTCAAGTCTGTATTTCTTGAGTGTCTTGTCCAGTTAGTATGTTTCGGCCCAGCCTAGTTTTAGGTGTTTGGGTTGATTTTATTTATTTATCTTCTAGTAATTAAATCAAGAATAGAACATGTGGCTTATACGTTGCTAGGTAGTTAAGAAGGGTTGGAATGCTTAGTCGTTTCCATCTTTTATTTTCACTTCCTGTTTAATTAAATTTGATAGATTGATTCCTTTTCTCGGTAAGTTTTACTCATTTCTTATTGTTATTCTCATCCAATTCATGTTCTTGTTATTTTACTAAACATACTGTACGGTCATGTTAAGAATTATAGCAAGTCGAGTTTGAAGCATGTTTAAACTTGGCTTTTATTGGAAGTGCCACAAGATTTGGTCCTTTTAAACCATTGTCGGGAAAGGTTTTCTGCTTATTCTTCTTCACTGTAATGTATATTTAAGTCATCTACCTGTGTTCTACTTAAACTTCAAGAAAGGTAAGAGGATTGGAAACTACTACCTCCGTCCTAAAATATTTTAAATATTTAATTTTTAGTGTTATGTTTCGCTGAAATTATTATTAGGAAGAACTTATTAAAAAAAATTAAAAACAATTATATTTAGAAACTAGAAATATTAAATTATCATTTGCATATAAATTATTTAATTTTTTACATCAAAATATTAAAGAAATAAAATCATAAATTAAATAATGAAAATGAAATATTCAAATCTTTTTAGGACGGAGGGAGCACGTATCATTAAGGCTCGATTACACGTTGTTATGTCTGGAATCTTGGAGGCTTTATCTTTAAGGTATGGCTAATGTTATCCTTGTCCTTCCAGGTTTCTTAATTGAGTTGCTTGCTGCCAATTTTAGTCACACTTACCTGCTAAATACTAAAATGAACCTAGAAGTTAATCTCACATAGAAATCCCAAACTAGGATCAATCCTTACTTGCCTTTTATACTGACTATGCTACTTGAGGTGTTTCAAGAATTATAGGTTCGAGTACAAGAATAATGTGAATTTGATATCATCAAAATATGGATAAATGGATTTTATATTGAAGCTCTTTTCAAGAGAAGTAAAATAGCTTTTGAATCACCTCAATCGGAGTTCTGGAGCTCAAGATATTCAGAAAACAGTGAGGAGCCGAGAACCAGGCGACGACCAGGCGAACTGGCACACAAGGCCAGGCAATCGCTGGGGCCCGAAAATATGAAATTTAAGCACTTTATAAGAGAATTGGGCCTCTTAAACCCTTGGCCCATACTCCTCTAATCTAGTCCGTCCCATGAGCTTGGAGAACAAGTCAAGAAGTTTCTAGGAAGTTCTTGGAGAAGGTGCCACTTTTGTTTGGAGAGCAAGTTGAGAGTTTCTTGGAAGTTACTCATTTTTTACTTATGGAATGTAATCTTTTAGATTTGAAACTTTTTATGCAAGTCTATAGTGTTTAGGTCGCCCTCTTAACCTATAAGTAGGACCATTTGTTTCATTTGTAAATCAAAACCGAAAATGTAAAGCTTGATTTGATTTTTCCTCAAGCATGGTCCTCACTTATCTTCCTTTCCATCTCAGCCCTTAGGCACCTTTTTGGTCTCAAGATTTATATCTAATGCTTCTTTGTCACCCGAGCACGAAGGTGTTGGTTCTTCCATCTTTGATGGCCATTATTACTCTTGTTTCCACGCCAAAAATATCTTGGAGATGATTGGAGGCCGCATCAACCATCTGCCAACAATCAACCATTATTCTCCTCGTTTCCATTCCATGGAGTTTGGAGGTGAGGAGAGGCCACAACATCCACCATTCCCCTTGGCATATTCTTCTTGTTGTCGATCCATGTAGGATGGAGCTGAGGAGAGCCATCATCAAACCGCCATCAACATCAACCTCCTTCATCAAGCTAGATCCGCCCTCAGAGAATCTCACTCTACCCCTCGAGATTCACATCAAAGAAGGTCTTATGGTGTTGGAATTATAGGTTCGGATCCCTGACCATGCTTTTACTAACGTGTGGTTGGTTGCTGAGGCTGGTTCTGGGTTAACAAAAACCCTTGACCGAGGATGATAAGCATTAAGCTTAGCAGAGGTTCCTCTGAGGACGCTGGATTATTATTTAGTCGAGTACTATGAGCTGAGGACTTAGAGCTTGATTCTGCTTTCCGGTTTCATTTTCACTTCCCTTTCTTCCTTTATTTCCTTGTTTATATTTAACAACTATTGTACGCACTTCAATATTCATTATATTTTGTTTGTAAAACTAAACTCTATTTTCTTTAATGAAAGTTAATACGTAGTTTATATAAAATTCTTTATAAAGCTGAGAACGATCATGGGTGTTACTACCTTAAACCATAGCTGTCTACGTGGTAGGTTTAGGGTCATAACAAGTTGGTATCAGAGTAGGAGTACACTTGTACCAATTCATTTTTTAGGAGAAAAGATTGTTGATCGTAAAGGTTATATCAATTAAGTAAATCAAGAAAACAAAAAGAATGAAATGGATATCGATGGACACTTCTGAAACTACCAAGGTTGGTAAAAGGTAACTTCTTACTGAGGTATGTATTTTGAACCTAATTTTAAATTTCTGCAAGTCATATGTATCTAAGCTTCTACAACGGCTTAGGTTTTGTGAGCAATCGGCGGTAAAGCCACTACCCATCATTGTTAACTATTGACCCTACTGGACTAGATTGGTTGACTATGATGTAATTCAATACTCGCCAATTGAAAGACTGATAAGTCATAGTTGCATCTATGAGTTAGAGGTGCACGACTAGAGCTAGCGGGAAGTTAAACCTTTGAAAAGTGGTACTGAATCAGATGTGTCAATCACTAAGTCTTGCGAATCTTTCTTGTTGAATTGTCATTGTCTGCGTGTGTATGAAAGCCTTTAGGGGTTGGGTGATGTGAGTCTGTCACTATCCGAGTCTATCAAGTGTCAATTTTTGTTGAGTGTGTGTCGGTATTCTCGAGCCGTGGTTGGAAATCGCTAATTAATTCATCCGGGGGTATTGAAACAATATAGTCGTGTTCTGTAAACACAGATGAGACTGAACTAGATATATAGATAATAGTGTATACTACTTATTGTCTGTTTCACCTGACAACGCTTGAATCTGTTTTACAGGTACCACTTGTTGATTTTGTTATCTTCAACCACTGTGTTTTGATGATTCCTAAATCTTAAGGACTTATTTACAAAGTTTTGATAAACTTAGGTGCAATCACCAAGATTACTAATTCTTGTCTGATTAGACCAAAAACATTGGGATTAAATTACAAAGTATGCAAAAGTACAAGCATTCATGTGTTGTGAAGAACACTTTGCATAATTTGGTTTATAAGCATTTAGATCCAATTTCATGATTGATGTGGACTTGTTTCTTAGCCACATTTATAGGAAAATTGAAGGACTAATGCTGAAATATCTTCCCTGAAAGGCAACGATTGATTTCTCCATCAGAATAAAAAAGATATTGGATTATCAAATTACAATCTAATCATTTATGGAAAGAAATCAAGGAACGCTTGATGCAGCAGGCATCAACGCATTGAATCAGAATTGCTTAAAATTCAAGCTTCATGAATCACAAGCTTCAAGGCATTCATACAAGAAGCAAATCACTCCACTACTGAGCATCAATAATGAATGAAAGCATACAAGTTCAAAGCTCACAGGAGAAGCCAAGATGAATGAAGAAAAACCATCAAGTTACTGAAGCTACTCTTCATCAACGCGTTGATGGAATGAAGAACAAAATATGTCAAGATCTACAATGGCTAGAAAATCAATTGACAACGGTCAAAAAGATCTAAAATGGAAACTATTCATACCCAACGGTTATGAATTGCTGTCAGACGCTCCTACCCATTTGTAAAGTAATTGGAGCCTATAAAAGCCGAAGAAAAGATGAAGATAGACACACACAACAACAATACTACTCATATTTGTACATTCTATAAATACTCTTCATATTCATCACCCATACATAAAGAAACTCTCAAGCTATCACTCACAAAGCTGCAATCATCCTGAAGATCATCCTCCAGAAGCTTTGACTACATCAAAAGAGAGTTCATCATCAACAGAGAAGCCTAATGTACTTTTTACTTTGTTATTCTGTAAAAGAGGCTATCTCTCGAGCTTATATTGATCAACATCATTAGTTGGTGTTGGTAGACCAGTTCTACATCACTAATTAAGTCATAGTTCCCAAGGAAGAGGTAGGTTGATAGATTGCTCTATCCACGTGTTGATCACAACGTAGCTGTATTATTTCTATGTCTTATTTGTCAGGCATCCTTGGCGTAAAGTCCTATGTGTCAGGCAGCCATTATAAAAAGTCTTGCTACTCAGGAATCTTGTTAACTCTTGATAGTCAGGCATTTATGATGTAAAGTCATGTTTGTCAGGCAGCCTTTGTTTAAGTCATGTGTGTCAAGCACCCTGTATAAGTCCTGTGTGTCAGGCCTCAGTTCTAGTGGAAAATCTCAAGTGTGACTTGAGTCGATTGATGAGTGTGCAAACACGAACACATTTCCATGGTGTTTAAGGCATAATTATCTTTAATTATTCCTATTTTACAATGTCATTAGTGCATTTTATCTATTTTGTCTATCTTTTATAGAATGAACATCATTGAGGTGAAAAAGGAGTAAAAAGCGCTTAATTTGGTGGTTTGGGATGAAAACTGGCAAAGTGTGAAGCAGTGAAGATCATCACGGGCTAAAATGGAGAATTGGAGTCCAAGAGAAGAACTGAGAGGGCCAAATTGCACAAATTGAGAAGTTGGAGCGCAATTTCACAAGAAGGTCGACGCCACGTCAAGGTGCCAGTTTGACGCCTCAAACTGGCGCCACTCACAAGCCAGGCATAATAACCAGGTGCATCCAAGGTGGGCCTAGACACCAGTCTGGAGCCAACTACGTGCTGGGCAAGGCGCTACCAGGCGCTGGATGCAGGTGCAACTTGCTACACCCGTTGTGAGGGAGGTGCTAGTTTAAGGCACTGGTTTGGGGCCAGCAACTAGCACCTCCATCCTTCTCTTTCCTTTCAGTTAGATGTCATTTTCTCGGTAGTACTTTTTGTAACTGAATTAAAGGCTAGTATTAAGACCATTTTAACCTCTTTTTAGTTTCCTAACATGACCAAACTGTCTATGGTCATTTAGAACTTTAGTTAGTAGTATATATAGTGATTTATGGTAAGTTTAGATAAGAATATTGAGGAGCTACGAATTTCTTGAAGCTTTGGAGTAATTTTGAGGATTAGAGCCTCTTCCATGCGAGATCATGAGTTTTCTTCATGATCAAGCATTCTAGAGTGAGATTTATCCCTATCTCTTTATCTATTAACATGTTTTCCTCTGTTTGCATGCTGATTTATTTGATTAGCATTTTTTTTAGTGAGTAGTAGTCTATAATCTCCTAGGGTTAGCTTGCCTAAGGGTAATCTATGCTTAATATGATTTGTTTGATTAGATGTTGAATCTCTGAACTTGTATCATCATGTATCATGTGTGTAGTATGCTAGCCCTACATTTACATCCGATTTGGTATTTGTTGGAATGCTCGAGAAAGCTTCCGATGAATTATACTTAGGAGTTTTGATTGATGGATCGTTTAGGAGTTTGAGAGAACCCTATTCGATCAATTAGTAGTTATTGCTAGATGTTTATACCTCAAGGGATTCGTTGTTAGAGCACAAGAGTGCCTAATAGCGGGTTTCCTAGTAAGAGGGAGGATGGTTGTCTGAGAGGAAACAGGACCGAAGTTCGTGCATACATCTAATTGTGAAGTATTAGGCATAGAAAATCCCCTTGATTAGGCTAAGCTACCATATGAGAACTTTTGAAATTGTTGAATCCCTATTTTTAAGCAATTTACGTTTTTACCTTTGCATTCCTTGCACAAGAGTTATTCTTTTTCATACACTTTCGACACGGTTACTGTTCATCCACAAATTTGTAATCATCATATTCACCATTTTCCATATTAGTAGGTAGTTTCCATATTAGAACATAGAAATTCACCCCTCTGTCTTAGGTTCGACCTTCACTTGTTGAGCCACAATACTAGGATTGATTAGATCGTGCGTAGTGAGGTTTAGAAATTTAAATTTGAGAAAGTGATTTTTTGTAGAAAGTTGTTACACATCGCACCTCGATCAAATTTTGGCGTTGTTGTCGAGGAGAGTGTTTTTGTTGATTTTTAGTGTTTTGTGTGGTAATTTGTCTTTCTTTGTGTATTCCCTTTACTATTTGTTTTTCGAGTGTTTGTTGTTTTTGTTGTGTGTAGGTACTGACTTCTATGAGAAGGAGGCCAACTTTTCCAATTATTCCTAACGATCTCGAAATTAATTGAACTTTAAGGAGGATTAGGCAACAATTTAGGATGGCGGATTTAGTACCCCCGATTATCAATAACAACAATGGAGGAAATGGTAATCAAGGAATCAATTACAATGTGAATGGTCATAATGGTCTAGAGGGTCTTGGACAAGTGTTGAACGATGACATTCTGAGGAACGGTCGAAATGGTGCACAAAATTAGAATGCCCACGAAGTTCTAGTTAATGGTGATGCTGCCAACGTGAATTGACCGCAACAAAATGGCCCCCCTATTGAAGTTAATGAAGCTCAAAATGGACAGCAAGGTGAGCGGAGAAGATGACCAACACTTTCTGACATGTTTGTTCCCAAATTCGGTGATTTAGAAGAGAGATTGATCCATCCTACACCGGTGCAACATGACTTCACAATTCCCGGTCATTCGCTCACTTGGATCAATTGTCTATTTTATGCAACACTATTGAGTTGAGAGCAGTTTCAGAAAAAGCCAAGCAGATGAGGTTATTTCTGTTTTCACTTGATGGCGGAGCTAAGCAATTGTCTAAGACTTTGGACCCCGAAAAGATAGCTTCATGGGAAGACCTTAGACACACTTTAATCAAGAAGTACTTCCCTCCACAAAAGGCATTTGAACTAAAAAATAGATTTTGAGATTTAAGGAAGACTAAGATGAGACACTTGCGTAATCATGCGCAAGATTGAAGGAGCTTATTAAAAGGTGCCCTCAAGCGAAAGTGGATTGTGATTATCAAGTATGTATTTTCTATTTAGGTTTATTCGAGAGAACTATAATGCATTTGGATGTTTTCGTAGGGGGCTGGTTCATGTAAAAAGAAGACGAAGAAGCTTGGGACCTATTCAAACTCTTGGAAGTATCGGACGAGTACTTCTGACACTCCTCCGGTCATGAGCTCGAAACCTGGAAAAGATCTGAGGTTGTGATCGTGGAAGCACACTTCAACACTCAAGTCAGTTTCAGGTCCAAGACTTATTAGTGTTTAGAGGAGAGAATATCATACATTCAGCCCTCCCGAGCTTCTTCTTTATATAAGGCTTCGACCTGACGGTTGCTTACCCCATGATCTGGAGTGGTGGGTGGTTATCCCATGTGCATCCGATAATGGACAGTGCTGGAGTGCTTAGTAAGTAGGTGATAGTTTTTTGGAAATGTTACAGTCACCACCGGAAAAATAGTGGAAATCAGAGAAAAGTTTTGGCGGGCAAAATCTGTAATTACGAGAACTTTATGTTCAAGCATGTGGGACACATTTTTTGATGTTTCCTGAGTCCTGAGAAGTGATTTGAGATTTATCATTGACATATTCCGCTTCAGGAAATTAAAATATGACTATCGAGTCATTTTAACAAAATTTACCCCGGAAGGGTAAATTGGTCAGTATGGAAGAATGGATGCGTTTTTGATAATTCTCATGACCCGAGAATTAATTTGAAGCCTATTCCAGGGGATTTTAACAATTTGGAATGTTTTGGAAATCCCGGATCATTTTGCCAAAAATGGGTTTCGGTGGGCAAAATGATCATTTCGGAAAATTGGACAAAAATCACATGTTGGACAAATCAGATGGGCTGGCCAATTTTGGGCATTTATTTGGGCCCAAATGGGCTTAAGTGAGTATGGTTGGATTTTGTGAGAATTGATTTAAAAGGAAATAAGGAAAAAGAAAGGTAATAATTATGGAAGAAATCTTGGTTAATGATGTGTTGGATGATCAAGGGCTTGTAATCCCATGGCAATCTTATCCAATGGCTAGAATTGGAGATGAAGTGATAAGGTGTACCATTTATCTACACATTATCTATTAAAGGAAAATAGATAATAGTATATGTAGTAATAAGTGGTAAGTTAAGTAAATGAAACAAATAGAAAGAAAGAAAGATGAAACGTGATCAGACAAGAAAGAAAGAAAGACCAAAAACATTGGTCTGCCTTCATCTCCTTTGCTCCAGACGATGGTTCCTTCTTCCTTCCTCCATGATGCTTCATTTCAAGCTCCAAATTCATGATCCATCAAAGATTAACTAAGGTAAGGAGTTTCCTTGATTAATTAGTGAAGTTAATAAGGTTAGATCATGGAAATGATCTCTTTCTTTCTCCTTCTAGAAATAAAAAATACAAGGGGAGCTCTTGCCATTTTTCTTCAACCAATCCTTCCTAAATCATCAAGGTGAGTTTGTGTTCTTGGTGATTTTCAAGTGTTTGGTTCGTCCCTTCCATGTATTTGAATTTATCATGAATTTTAGTGGGATTAAAATTCATGTTATTGAGCAAAGTATGGAAATTTGTTGAAAGCTTGATTGTGTTGTGTTCTTGGGTTGATTTGGAATAAGATTAGTGTTTGGTATTCTTGGCCGACTTGATTTCATCCTGAAGTCATCCGAAATGTCCCAAAAATGCCCGACTCACTGTTTTTTTCTTCGACACGGATTTTCCTACAAAAGATACTCTGGCACACACTATGGACCAAAATATGATCATAAAAACACAAGTTTAAATGGTAAAAAATAGCATTCTTGCACACTCATCAGTGATCAACCTTCTCCTCACTAGAGCCAAGCCTAGGCTTTAATACCAGTTGATAAGGGCCTCACTAAGCTAATCAAGCTTGGATCCAAAGCCAGAAGCCAACAATGTGTATGGGCGGAAATGGGGTGTCGACTCCAAGGACCTCCGACGCAACGATGGCAGGGAAACCCTTGAAAGATGTCAATGGGAAGATGATGCATCTAGGACCTTTCACCTACGATGAGATGAAAAACCCTAGAAATAGTTCTTGAGACTCAAGATTGAGCCTCAAGGGCTGAGACGGAGGTAGCAGACAAGAGAACCCAGAAAAGCTTTATCACCAAGAAAGTTTGCATAAATAAGTTCCAAGGAAATTAGATTGAATTGTTCCGCATATAAACAAAATTCTAATATATTCTACCTTGAGGCAGCATCCTGGCAATTTTCTAGGGAGTTTACACAAGCTAAGCATGTGAAAATTGAGTTAGAGTAGCCTTGAGGTGGAAGAAATCCGAGCATTTGAAAGAGGGGGCACTGCACGAAACACAAGTGCGGATATGTGCGATATGATGCACATGCTCTGGGCATAGATGTATATACATGCAATTGATGTGTGGATACACGGAGATATGCACGTACTTAGTAGAGAGATGTTTTCTTTCGCGCATACCATGCGCGAAGTCCCTTGCGTGCAGAGCTAGCGTGCCTACAGCTTGTGTTGATGCACGGAAGCCATGCATGGTACCCATTGCACGCGGGGATTGCACGCCTTCTTCTTGAGTAGATGCGCATAATCCTGGCGTGGATATGCGTGCTATAGCATGCATGCTTCCAGCTTATTTCTTCCTTGTGTTTTCCCAAGCCAATCCTTCCTCCTTTTCAAGCCTTGTCAATGTATAGCCTTTAGTGTTTATTTGAGCTCATCCCTCCTCTTCTTGAAGGCCTCATATGTTGATCTTGAGGTTTCGCGCTTGATTCTCTTCACCTCGCTCGAGCTTGGCTGTCATGGAACCCATGTATACATTGAGGTGTTGTTGAACCTTCGGCCTCCAAAGGCCGCATAGGGTCTGGTTTAGCCTTGTGAAATGAACTTGAGGCTTCAGACTTGTTAGGTGCAGTGATGTCCTCATTAGACAAGTCATCGTATGACTCGATGAGGAGCATACAAAATCTAATTGGTGCCTTGACTGTGGGGACTTCTGGACTGAACGGTTGACTGAGCAGGGTTTCGATGTTCTTGAATGACATTCTTGACCCATAATTAACTGGTGTTCTCACTTGTTCCTCATCAAGGTTGACTCATCATAGTATATCATCGGCGAGTGGTGTGTGGTTTCCCATGGCAGATTGGTCTTGCCGAAGGTTGTGATTGTTGGGTTCTTGATACAGTGGGTTCTTCCCTCTCATTCATGACTCCGCCCTTATCTACAGTGAGTTCTACACATATGGTCTAGACCAGTAGTCCTTGCATATCATGCAGAAGGTCATCTGTAGAGGCTGAAGCTGAGTGGCATCGAGGATCATTGTTTAAGTTAAAGTATCACGCTTCCCCCAGTTTGAGGTGTAGGGGGTGGAAGCACTCAGGTTCCTCTAGTGGTAGGTGGAAGGGGTGGTGGGGGTGTTGATGAACTGGATTCTATAATCGTCACAGTTGTTTGGTTCTCGTTGTTGTTGATGGTCTTTCTGGTACGAGCCATTAAGAAAGGCGAGGCTTTGGAGAAAAGAAAAATGTGTGGTCGTGGATTCGATTTCTAACAGATGGTGCCAAATTGATAGTCATCTAACATTTGGAGTCCAGGATATAGTTGCTTGAACCCAATTACGACCTGTAAGGATAGACATAGAGAGGATTCATGCATAACAAACATAGAGGACAGTAGGGAGAGTGTGTGTAGAGCATACCTTTTTCAGAGTTTGCATTCATTACAGATGCCTTGATTAGGGGGATTGATTTGTTACTATAGGTTGGTTTTTTGGGATAGTCGTTATAAGCATTTAATGTATTTGACCTTTGATTGCAATCGAGGAAGGGGCGGATTGTGCTCCCATGATGGATTATCCGAATACGACCCTCGATTATGGGTCATGATTACGTGGTTTGATTGGGTTTGGGCCCTTATTGTACTTAGCCCTAAGTGCATTTGTTATATGACTAGTTTGGGCTTATGGCCATATATATCAAAGGGATTAAGGGTTGGGGTGCTGCAACGGGATGCCTTCTGGTAGGTGGTCTGGTGGAGTAAGAGAAGAGGGAGTGTTTGTTCATTGCAAAGGTGGGTTGAGAATACATCAATTTTGACGTTTCTTGTTTGCTCAGAAGAAGACTTGGAAAAAAGAAAATAATATTTATAAAGAGGGTAATTTTTCCATTTGAAAGGTGGGTGGAATACTGCAGAGGTGGTAAATAGAATTGGTTGAGAAATTTGGTCAATTATTTCTAAAAAATTGTAATTAATGAGGACACATTCCAAAAATTTTAAAAAAAAACCCATGATATTCTCTTCATCCCTGAAAGGATAATGCATTTCTTTGGACACATAAATTAAGAAAAAATTAGAAAAGGAAACATTTGAACAAAATTACCCCCATTTTGGTTGGGTAGTGAAATTTAGAAGGAAAGTTACGGGCATCTAAGAAAAATTGTTCACCCAAAGTTTCGAAGAAAGGAAATGTATCATTCTTTCAAGGACATCCTTAAAAGGAATATGCAAAATCCTTTCAGGGATGAAGAGGTTATTTATTATTGAATTTTCTAAAAAAATAAAGTAGTTTTAAAATTTTATTTTATACTTGATGGAGAACATTATCATAGAACATTTAGATTTTGTCCATTTTTTTTTATGTACCTTTGTGGTGTTTTTAATATATTTTTGCACAGTTCTGAAAAGGGTAATTATCATTTACCCCCTCAGATTAAACATAATCTTCACTCCCCCCCCCCACATTTTTTAAATCCTTTCTTTTTCCCCCTGAGGTTTGGTGAAATATACAAATATCCCCTAGTGTCCAACGTCTATTTATATATCTGTTAGTTTTTAAGTCTAGTTGCAAAATTAAATCCCGTAGTTAGTTTACCCTAACAATTATTGTCACCACCCCTCCCCGACCGGCAAGTGCGTCATATGCAGAAGCGTCGTGAACGTTTCCGGAAGGCGGCGGCGACTAGAGGAACCGAACTTCTCTTCGACTTGTGGGACCTAAAATCCGGCCATTTTTAAAATTTTCTGAACTTAATGTTTCTAACGCATTAATTAGGTTTAAGGCGTTCTAGTTTCTTAATTCCTAAACCTGCACCCGAAAACACGTTAGTGATTTTCACAGAAGATCGCGTGTTACCGTGATTAATTAACCAAATATATCAGATCAGAACTACCACGTACTCGGTTGGGTGTGTAGTTCCGCAGTATACCAAATAATACATTTTTCCGATGTGATATGCATGCATGTTTGACCTACAGAACCGTAACTACCGAAACCATATACGTACTTGCTTGCGGGGTCGGTCGACTCGATCCCCGGAAATCCCGCAAGATACCGCTGATGCTGTGATAATCATCATAAAGCCAACCAGACGGACTAGCCCGCTGCCCGCTGCCTGTAACCTCCTGAAAAGAATAGTTATAGGGGGTGAGTCCTCGAAAGGTACTCAATAAGGGTCGGTAAGAGTAGCAGATAAAAACGCTGAACCTGCAGAAAATGTTAGCATAACATACATAACATATGTCCCGTAGGACCATCATCACGTGGGTCCGAAGACCGATCTGGCAGCAGCATCCTTTCCTTCCCATGGCCCAGCTAATGCTAATACTTACGACAGACCCCGACGGCCGTAACCTACTCGGGACATATCCGGTGCTCGCAACTAACACGGAACATAAGATATATACTAAGATATACCAGTCAGCGGCCGCAACCAACCGACACATGCGCATGAATCCAGCGGTGGGGCGTCCCTCCATAACATAACATAACATACTATCATAAGTAACAACCTGATCATTTCTGATCAGGTGAGAGGCAGAACATAACATAGCATAACATATAGCTGCCAGAAAACCATGTACCTGCATACTACTAATTTTACCATGTAACTAGTACCATCACCCGGGAGTCACTGGGCCCCACCCTAAACCCGAGTACTAGCCATTAACTAGCCTAATATGCATAAGGAAACCCAATATTGCATATTAAGAAATTTAATCCCCTTACCTGGTGTCACCACCACCCCCGTACCCGGTGCGGCGGAGTAACTGTTGCAGAAATGGTACACGGTGGAACCGGGCGGTGGTCGGTGAACCGGATTTCTGTTAAAAATATTTTGTTCCCAAAAACCCATTCCTCAAATTTTTTTCCTTTGTTTTAATATTTCTAAGGCGTTACAGTTTTTAAGGCATCTTACTAGCCCTAATCCTACACTCGAGACACGTTAGTGGTTTAAACAGATAATCGCGCGCGCACAGATATAATCATGCAGAAAATAGATACATCAGATAGGAAGCCCAACCCACTTCGTTGGGCCAGTACTTCCAGAATATAGTTATACAGACCATGTGCAGCAAAATATAAATGTTGTCTATATG
>JBBYHH010090430.1:0-15192 GCA_038382905.1 Daphne laureola
GTCTTCACGAGCATGATGGGACTGGTTCTGTGAATCTTTGTGATCACGAACCCTCCGATTATTATGAGATTGGTTTATGACGGTTAAGGGTCCTAGGCCCTCGCTGGTACCATACAGATGTGATGTGTGTATGTTGTAGGAGACTCCTGACTGTGGATCTATGGAAGATTCACAGGAGGGGGGCCATCATGGTGTGTGGGTTGGAACTAAGGATATTGAAGTGCATTATGTGATTATGATTTATTTGTGTTGTCACTCTAACATTGTCATTGCAGGTTAAAATGAGAAGAAAACTGTTATATCTACCTGCACCCTTACTGGGTTCTTTCGAGAACTCATCCCTTACTTTTAAACATTTTAGGAGCTTCAGGTTCAGGGGCTGCGGAGTAGAGTTCTGCTTGGCCGATAGTGTTTTGTACTGGAGGTACAATAACTCCTTTAATGGTTGTGTCTTGTGGAAAGCAATAGCATTTATGGTTTAGGTTGTTGGTTACTGGTTTACCATTTTGTAAACTTGGAGATTTTACTAACGGTTTTGTGACATATGTTTTGTAGCACAGTTAGCAGCAACGGAAGTTGTTCGGCCGTTTGGTTGGATTCCTGTCATCCCGACAATAGCACTTAGTAGGTTTTTGGCCGATTAGCTGTGTAGTACGCTGTGTAGCATAGCATGCATGATCATATAGCTTTAAGTTTTTCATGTAATCAAACATGTATTCGGTGATGTGTATGTATGGATATATATTGATTACTTGTTTTTGGATGTTGGGATGTTAATTTATCTGAGGTGCTTGCCTGAGGCAGCCTTCTTTCTGGATATCTGGTCTGAGCGGAGCTCAGTTTTTATGTATGTTTTATTGTTGCGTTGTTTTACAGGGACTTGTATGGGATCTTACCCACTAGTAAGCTGCGCCACGCAGGTAAGGTTGGTCTAGCGCACCGCCGCCCCCGCGACTGCTTCCCGCCAGTTTGAGTGCGGACGGGGGCGGTGGTGACAGATAAGTTCAAGGGTTATGGAATTAATTATGGATTAAGTATGTAGATAAGGGATTTTAGTTAAAAACTAAAATCCACATTGTTTTTTTATTATCGGTATAGGTTCTATGGTTGTCGGTGATATCTGCGGGGTAATACCAACTTCAATAGATTATTCCGATCTTTGAGGTAAGGGTTCATCTTTCTTAATATACGCTTTTGGGATATGACGCAGTGTATATTAGGCTAGATGAGGCGAGTCTTGGGCCGATGGTGGGGCCCCTGACTAGTCTTGAGTATATCTAGTGGTATGCAGGTCCGTAACTCGAGCTTCTGCATTATGGATATGACATGGTTTTATGGTTTCATTATGATACGACTTCGGTCGTGGGGTTGATCACCCCTCGCTGGTACCACACGATTATGTATGACTGGTCGGTGTGCTCTCATTTAGGCACCGGACCATTATGATATGGTTGGTCGGTGTGCTTTCATTTACGCACCGGACCATTATGGGTCGGTGAGTTGGACGCAACCACCTTGACAACTATGTATATAATTAGCGTTTTTTTCTGCAGGTTTCAGCGTTTATTTATCCACTAGATATACCATGCTCTTACTGAGTACCTTTCGAGGACTAGTCCCCTTATTGATATTCTTTTCACGCGGTACGGTTCAGCAGCCTGCGGTTTAGCCCGTGGCTGAGTTTTGGTACTAGTTTTTACGTAACAGCGGTAGTGAGCAGTGTTCTGGGATACAACCGCCTCACAGTATGTATTCAGTACTTTAGCTTTATTTTGGCTATGTAGTATAGCATCATGCACATACATCGGTTATTGTATATTTTATGAAACTTCACACCCAGCGAAGTAAGTGGGAGTTCCTCTCTGATGTATAACGTTATAAACTGTTAGACGCGCGATATTTTATGTATAAACAACTAACGTGTTTCCCGGATGCAGGTTTGGGCATTAAGTAAATTAGAATGTCGTAAAACCTGAATAAACACGAAGAAAACTAAAGTCAAAAAAAGATTTTGAAATGGGCGGGTTTTGGATCCACAACTTTGGCGCACACCGACCCGACATCACCGGCCACCTCGATTAGTATGCTTCCCCATAAGTTTCTGATGAATATTACGGTGGGGTGGTGACATCATCAACTAAACATGTTCAATTCATCTAACAATCACACACTCACCATCAACAACCAAAGAGAATAAGGGACTACTCGCAATTCATACTCAATAAATATTCAACAACTAGGGTTGACATAATTGCAGAAATAAAGGTAGAGATAGAAAACTGTTTGAATCGTGCAGCAATCTCCAGTCGTAGAATCTGAAGATCCGAGGCAAATCAACGAACAACGTGTAGAACCAGGTCCCAAACCCTAGATGAGGTTTTTCTGGAGAGAAAAATCGCAAGAAAAGTGAGAGAGTTGTGAAAACTTTGGTTTTTTAGTCTGATTTTCGGGTATTAAACTCAGGTGAAAATTCTGATCCGACAGGCCGGTGATCACCCACTACATGCGCTCATTCGCCCGCATCTCGCCCGTTCCCCTGTCGATTTCTGTCTCTAACACCGGGCGATCGCCCGGCGTTTTCATTCGGTCGCCCGCCAGTCGCCCGAGGCCATGTCCACTTTAGTGTATTTGGGAGGACGATCGCCCGCTACATGGTCTCGGTCGCCCGCCAGTCGCCCGTGAGCTTTTCCCTATTTTCTCCTCGAACTTCTCAAGTGTTTGGAGTGTGGTCCCCAACTTCACTTTTTCTGTCCGTTTTTTCTCCAGATTCCTCTTTTTTGACCGCGACATGGAATACTTATAAAAACATTCTTGCGTCCACACTAAGTACTAACAAACTCTAATAAAACATGTGTAAGGGGACAAAAAAATATAAATGTTGTATAGTCATCACCCCCACAAGGATTTAATCCTGCGTCCGCCCCTGAAATCACCCCCATCACCGGAAACCACCTCGCCGGAGCCGCAAGCCCCTTTTTATAAATCGTCACTTAAGTTACTAACCTTTCGACCTTTTCAGGAAAGCTATCCAAGAAGTTTTAAAGTTAAGAGTAGGGCATTATGCTCAACCCTTTTTGTTCATTTCATATCTTTGTTAATCATTTGACTTAAAAATAATGTTAAATTATTTATGATATTTGGGTACCCATTTTTGTTATTTTTTTAAATTTTATTTCTTTTTTTCATTATTATCTTTATTATTATTACTTTTAAAAAGAAATCAAGCAAAATTATAAAAGGAACCCGTGGTACCAATTTTTGGGCGCTCGGAAATTTCTAATTTTTCGTGCGTAACTAGCGAACGAACCCAGATTTTTCGTAAATCATTTTTCGGTTTTCAATCGACCTCGGACAAAAAGATTGGTGACGAATCTGTTGAAAATCACGTCGCTAGCTACAAGATGATGCATAATAATAACTTTGAATATTCTGAGTTTTTAACAACAGTTGTATATTTGTTTCTAAAACTTGAAAATTTTGAACTTTGGAGACAAATACTACATTCCTATGAAGATAGATCTCATATAATTGTTGCTAAATCATTACTTGGAGATAATTATATTATTTGTCCCGAATTAAGTGTTGATGTTACCATGTGTTGTAGTGTCATCCGACCATTATGTTATGTTCGGTCCCTGAGATGTGAAGGTGTATCGTGACATCAAAATCTATGCAAAATCGGCAATGGAAGGAAGATGAGTGGAGTCGGTCTATGTGTTTCCAATTGAGTCTCCATATGTGGACAAGGCCAGAAAAAATGAGACAACATATTTATGGCACATGCGGCTAGGTCATGTTACCTATTCCAAGCTAAATATGATGGTAAAGAAGATGGAGTTGAAAGGACTACCTCAACTTGATGTGCGTACAAACACGATATTTGCAGGTTGCCAGTATGGTAAAGCACTCCAATTACCATACATGGAATAAAAAATTCAAAGCAACAGAATCACTAGAGTTAGTTCATTCTGATGTGTTCGGTCCAGTTAAGCAACCATCAATTGGTGGTATGCAATACATGGAGACTTTCATTGATGAATTTTCCAAGTATGTGTGGGTTTTCTTTATGAAATAAAAATCTAACACATACTTAAGGTTTAAAGATTTCAGAGAGATAGGTAAAGGAGAAGTGAGAAAGAAGATATTCGTTGCTTACATACAGATAATGGGGGAGAATATAACTCAAATGAGTTCTCTCAATATCTGAAGGATTGTCAAATATATCATTAATACACTTATGCCAAGACACCGCAATAAAATGGTGTTGCTAAAAGAAATAATAGACATTTTGCAAAAATTTGTCGTAGCATGCTACATGCAAAGAATGTACCAAAAAGGTTTTGGTTTGAAGCAATGAGGACTGCAGCTATTGTGATCAAGAAACTTCCTCAACAGAGGTTAGAATTTGTTTTACCCTTCGAGTGGAACATGAAACCTACAATAATTAGTTATTTTCGAGTATTTAGTTGTGTGTGTTATATATTTGTTCCTGATCATTTTCAAAACAAGTTTGATAAGAAAGCTATAAGATGTATCTTTATCATATATGATAGTCAGAGGAAGAGGTGGAACTGTTGTGATCCAACAAATGATAGATGTTATAGTTCATGAAATGTAGTGTTTGATGAAGCATCTTCTTAGTGGACCTCATAGAATAATGTGTTACCTAATTTGAGAGAATTTGAAGACAGACTGCAACAAAAGATGAGAGACCATATTGTTCAACTTCACCCAGTTTTAGATGGTTTAGAAGATTCAAATGACAATGACGTCAAACAAACAACAAATCATAATCCCCGATAAACTGGTGTGTATCAACAACCAAGTGAAGAAGGTGGACCTAGTGAAACAGAAGATTCAAATCCGCAACCCGAGCATTGAAGGTCAAGAAGACCACGGAAATCAAATCCTAAATATGCTAATGCAACCATAGTTGAAGAAATAAGTGTCACAGAACCTCAGACATATGAAGAAGCCTCACAATGTTCTGAGTGGATGACAGTGATGCAAGAGGAGATTGAAGCACTCGAGCAAAACCAGACTTGGGATCTTGTGCCAAAACCAAGAGATGTGAAACTCATTTCTTGTAAGTGGGTGTAAAAGGTAAGCCGTCGTAGATGGCTCAATTGAAAGATACAAGACACGTTTGATAGCTCATAGTTTTTCTCAACGGTATGGAATAGACTGATGAAACATTTAGTCCAGTAGCAAAACTTACAATTGTGTGAGTATTACTCGCACTTACGGCCAATAAAGACTGGAATTTGTGGCAAATGGATGTGAATAAGGTTTTTCTTCATAGAGAGTTGGATCGGGAGATCTACATGATTCAACCACTAGGTTTTCAGAGCCAAGATTATCCAGAATATGTTTGTAAGCTATGCAAAGCATGTATTGGGCTGAAACAAGCACCTAGGACGTGGTATGGTAAAATTGGTGAATTTCTAACAAGAAGTGGTTATTATTTAGTAGCAATTGCAGATTCCAGTTTATTTGTGAAAGTCATTGGAGGACAATTAGCAATTGTGCTAGTGTACGTGGATGATTTAATCTTAACAGGTGATGATGAGGCAGAAATCATCCAAACAAAAGAGAATTTATCAGTATGTTTCCAGATGAAGGAACTTGGTCAACTCAAAACACTTTATTGCTTTAGAGATTGGTCGTTCACAAAAAGAAATATTTCTTTATCAGCAAAAATATTCAAAATATTTGTTGAAAAGGTTTAGGATGCTTGAATGCAAACCAATTTCAATGCCAATCGAGCCAAATTCCAAAATGTGTGCATGTGAAGGGAAAGATTTGGAAGATCCAACAATATATCGACAATTGATAGGTAGTCTAATCTCTACATCACTTGAAAATTGTGATATTTAGTTCGATCACACATTTCTTATGTAGTTGGAGTGATGAGTTGGTACATGCAAAGTCCTAAGAAACCTCATTTAGAAGCATTTCGGCGAATATTGTGATATGTGAAGAGTACAATTGACTATGGTCTTTCATATGAAAAAAGTGAAGAATGCAAGTTAGTTGGTTACTGTGATGCTGACTATGTAGGAGATCATGATGCCAAGAGATCAACAATTGAGTATGTGTTCAAACTTGGTTGTGGAACAATTTCTTGTTGTAGCAAGAGACAACCGATTGTATTATTATCAACCACTAAGGCTGAATATCGAGCAACATCAATGGCAGCTCAAGAAAGTACATGGTTGTTACAACTATTAAGTGATCTACATCAATTGGTAGATTATTCTGCACCATTGTACTATGATAATCAATCGACAATTCGTTTGGCTGAGAATTTGGTCTTTCATGCAAGAACTAAGCATGTTGAAGTGCATTACCATTTTATGAGAAAAGGTTTTGCAAGAGGAAATTGACATGAGACATGTCAATACAAATGATCAAGTTGTTGATTTGTTCACAAAGAGTTTAAGTGGTGAGAAATTGGAAAAGTTTCATGATCAACTTAGCACGATTAAGAAGATCAGAGCTAACATTTAGGGGGAGTGTTAAAAATCAATTTTGCTCCTATAAACATAATCATAATATAATTAACTAAATTGGTTATTTTATTTTTATTAAACAAGAATAACCAGAACGTCACAGGCAAGAGTAGACCAAACGACAGGAAAGTCACATATCGACTGGAAAAGGTGGGAAACAGTCCCCCAACTCAAAGCATTTGTGAGGCCACAAATGACGGACGAAATGAAAGAGGAAAATCAGAGAGAGATATCAGTATGGTGACAAATGGCAGTCCTATAAATGTCAGTATTATGACTCCAGCGCACCCATGAATGCATGGGAATGTCGTACAACAGCATTCGTCGAAACGAAGTAAGACGCACCATCACCATGTAGGTACTAATGGGATGGGTCCACCACCATAAGCTACTTTCAACGGATTCCGAACAAAAAATAAGCAAACTAACAGCAACGGAAAAACAATACCAACAAGAAAAACAAATAAAACAAATAAAACATAAGAGGTCCGACGACAAAGGCACTAGAGCAAACTCAGTAGTTCTCGCTTCTAAGCTGCTCCGTGTCCCAGAAATCATGGCTGCGGGTGGAGTGAGACTTTCTCCGACTCCACCCAAAACTGCTGCCCTGTATGGTTTGAATGGCACGTTATAGCCGCTGGTGCGACGTAACCACCAGCCAACACGGTAGAGCAGAGTGCACCGGAAAGATCTACTCATCCCGACGAGCCAAGATGGGAGGCTCATTGCCATTTTCGTTGGGAGGCCTCCGGGAGCCAGTGGTGCGGCGCAGTGGCGCCCAACGCCAGAAACGCCCAGTAGAGATCTTGGTCCCGTGTCGGAGGAGGGCCATGATGGCGGTGACGGCGGTTTGACTTGAAGATGAAGAAATGATCGGGAGAGCCATCGCTGAAGAGGAAGAGGTCGGCCTGTTCGCCAGCTATAGGATCGATCTGGCGGCAGAGATGTGTCCCCGATGACAATGGACCCAGGACAAGCGGCGGCGCATCGGAGCGGGCAGAGATGGCCATTGGTGGGGAAGTCCAGAGCAGGAGCTCTTGGCGGCTAGGGTTTTAGTTATATGGCTTCGCAAAATTATATAACTAATTGCTGCCACGAATGTTGAAATCACTAAATTGGTTATTAATTAGAATTAATCTAAGGATGTAAGTAATCTATCTATATAAAGTGTGGATGTAATCAATTAACCTTACTCCTTTCTTCAACCCGGCGCACCAATCCAGAAAACTCAGTGAGACGATATTATTTTTAAAGATCTGACAGGTTTATGGGCTTTGGGCATAAATTAGAAAGAACTAGGATAATAATAGCAATTTTCCCTAAGATCAACTAACATTGATACGGTTAAAGGGGTAAAGTTATTGACAATACATAATTGAGGGATTAAATTAGCACGTTTTATTGTTCAGAAACTAAAGTGATTGAGTCAATATAATTCAGAAACTATATGATAATAAATCCATTAGAGAACCAATAACATGTGTCAAACCACTAACAAGATCCGGTTAGACAGTTTGGCTAGGCACATATAGTCCAATCCCAAATAGAGTCGCTCGTCTTATTAATATGATTTATGTAACCATCAGAAGGAGTCATAAACATATGACTGAGGTATCCAACATATATAACAAGTTAATGATGTAAAGAAAATAAAAGTTATTTTAGGGTGAGCTTAAGGGCATTCTAAATGCTTAAGAAAACTAATTATTTACAAACCATACCACTCATATTTTCCACTGCTCAATCCGACCAAAACGTAAGCCCATTGTAGCTCATCAACAAAAAAATAAAGCAACTACATGTTGTCGGCAACGAAGGCTTGATAGTTATCGAGCTTGCAGATCTGCAATTGGAAATTGTTGGTCGTTGCTCTGTCTCCTCATCCTACGCTTTGTTATATTGTTGATGACCATTTAATACTAAATCCATGGCATTACGGTGTTCAATCATCCTAAATCCGTGGCATTTTGGTTTGGCTATTTTTAAGTCTACTAGTGGTTTACTCCGTCTAGAGATTTTAAGAGTGAACAATTAAAACCTAATCGGAGTATAGTAATGGTTAATGGATTATGGAGTAGATACACAAATGAGACCCCAGAAAGATGAAAGTGGCAGAATATAGAGAAAAAAGAAAAGTTGATGATAGATAAGAAGTATTCTAATAAGTAAATATTATTTATAAAGATTTCATAATTCATTATAGAAATTTATGCTTCATTGTTGTAATTTCATGATCCTGGTGAAATACCATAATTTTGAATTTCATAATCAATTGTACGAGTGTCGTGATTCCACATTAGAAGAGTCTTGATCTCATATTAACAAAGTCATGATCCAACAATACAAAAGTACTCATCGCATAGTAAAAGAGTCGTGATCCTGTAAAAGAATAGTCGTAAGTATAAGAGTAGTGATCTCGCAACAAGAGTTTTATGATCCTTGTGATTTGTGTCCTCGTAAAGAAATATCATGATTCTCGATATGAATTTCATGATCTCAGTAAATAAAAAGATATATTGATATGTACCTTAACCTACCCAAAATGTGTATCTTTTTCTCCATGTTCTTTTCTCTTTTCATTAGAATTGTTCGTAATTTTTCATTAATGCAATAAAAATATATACATGCTTTTAAAGAATAAGGAAAAGAGAAGTGGTATCGATGTAAATAAAATAAAAATTTCATCCAAAAGAGAATGATGGATAAGTCCGCCATAATAATAACGATGTAATGACGATTCCTTTCTCATAATTGGATTTTTATGCCTGCTAGCAACTTCCTTATTTACTACGTCACATTATTTTTTACATTCTTTAAACCAATAATGGGCTTTCATTGTTTGTATTTTTTTATTAATGCAATAAAAATATGAGTAGTTATACGATACGTACTGCGTAGACTCTATTCATAAGATATAATAATAATTACATCTTAAGTCACCGCGTATCCATCTCCCCGGCAACGGTCGCCGTAACATCCGGCGGAGCTTCTACTTCGTCTCTCCAGCTCCGAAACTACTACGAAGTATAACTCAACAAGAAAACCACCATCAAAACATGTCATTGTGCCTCTAGCGAAGCTTTCCATCGGACTCGATAACGTTTCCGTCGTTTCTGTAGATCTACTTGCAAACGATGAAAAATTAAAAAAAATTGACTTAAAAAATCTGGGGAAAACGATGATGATCTGAGTAGGTAGTCATGTCGATCTATTGTGTGCTATCTTTATAGGCAGCAACTCAACAGATCAATGATGATCGGAGTAGGTAGTCATATCGATCGGAGTAGGTAGTCATGTCGATCAGAGTAGGTAGTCATGCTGATCTGCTTCGAGTCATGCCGATCAAAATAGTTACTCATATCGATTTGAGTAAGTAGTCATGTTGATCTGATTTTTCCAATGCTGATCAGAATAGGTAGTCATGTCAATCGGAATAGATAGTCATGCTGATCTGAGTTAGATCAGCATACATAAGGGATATATCAACATACATTTAATGATAATCGGAGTAGGTAGTCATGTCAATCGGAATAGGTAGTCATGTTAATATGAGTTAGATCAACATACATAAGGGATATATCAACATACATTTAATGTTGATTGGGGTAGATAGTCATGTCGATCGGAATAGGTAGTCATGTTGATCTGAGTTAGATCAATATACATAAGGGATAAATCAACATATATTTACTGTTGATCGGAGTAGGTAGTTATGTCGATCGGAATAGGTAGTCATGTTGATCTGAGTTAGATCAGTATACATAAGAGATAGATCAACATACATTTAATGTTGATCACATACGATAATGATGTTGATCAGGTGTAAGAGATGTTGATCACCATGTAAATTAATGTTAATCACCAATTAGCATTTATTATGGTGATGTCGATCGAAACAAGTCATCATGTTGATCAAAATTTAATGTTGATTACACATGACAATGATGCTGATTAGGTGTAAGGAGATGTTGATCACTATGTAAATCAATGCTCATCACCATACCAATCAACATTTATTCTAAGGATGTCGATTGAAATAAGGTATCATGTTGATCGAAGTTTAATGCTGATCTATCAAGACAACAATGTCGATCATAAGACGCGAGTGACAAACTTGTAAATAATCGAAATGCTTATGCGCAACCGTACGCCGTGCGCATTTTAACCTGGACCTAAAAATATGTACATGTTTTTAAAGAATAAGGAAAAAGGAAGTGACATTTATAATATATACATTTAGGAACTTGATTTGACATTATGAATAGTATTTTGAGTGTTTTATATGGTGTATTGGTTGTTGGTGGCGGTCCGTCGTTGTGGACCACCACGCCTTTTAGTTTCTGTTGTCTTGTCTTGATCACGTTCAATTCTGTCTCCATGATTTCCTGATTTGACCTGTGCAACAGAAAAAATTTATCGACCACGCCGGAGTTGTTTCCGGCGATGGGTCCTCCGATGCTTAAGTCAGTAATTGGGTGAAGAGAATGTGCCAAGATCTAGAATAGAGTGAATAGTTACCTTAAATGTTGGAATGATGTAAGCTTATATAGTCTTGTCTAATAGAGTGGCACATCCGTAATATTCTGAGAGGAAAGAGGCGGTTGGGTGTCAGACGACACGTGGCCTATATGTCCTGGACACATGTCCTCGGGTCTATAATGTACTGAAGGCATGACTTCGGGTTGAGCATATCGGTGTTCGGGTATTATGCCCTCAGATGTTTTAAATGGGTCATCTTTCCTGGACTTCTGACTCAAGCATTCTTTGGGTATATGGGCCTTTTTAGGGCCTTGGATCATTGGTTTGGGCCTATCGGCCATCACCAGTGGGGAATGAGGGAAGTGAACTTACATCATTTTTTGGCGCACTTCTGAGAAATCCCCAAAATGTTGGAATCGAATATACTGATTGGAGAAAAGTTACTAACTCTAACAAAGAAGACATGTATTCCATTGTGAAGGTAATTTTATCAAGTATCTTTTAAGTTAATGTCTTTTGGCACTGAACTTTTGATATTGGTGGTTCAGTTTCAGATTCAATACAACTTCTTCAGATTCACATTTAGCTATTTGTTATGTTCTTGTGCAATTTAACATCTTAGTTAACTTGTTGCCCCTTATTTCCTATAATTATTTTCTAGGAAAAGTTTCAGTTTTCTCCAGCTGAGACAAGTGGTACAAAGAAATGGATATTCCATAACATGGGAAAACAGTTAAGGACATGGAGATCTATGATTAAAGAGAAAAACTTTGATCCGAGTTTGACTGCTGAAGAGATTTTCGAGCACTTATCTGACAATAGAGTGAACAATGAACAATATAAAGAAGTTGTTACGCGTTGTTTGAAACTGGAATATCAGGTTAACATATCTACATCTTGGAATTCTTGCTTTGGCCATTTTACATTTAATTTTTATAATGGAAATGAAGTCTAAGACATGCTTCTACTTATGATTTTTTCGTTTTTCCAAAGGACTATTGTAAGGGAAAGAAAACTAGTCGATATAAAAATGTAGAGCCTCATGTCACTGGGACAAAGTCGTTTGCTAGATTTTCTTTTGAAGAGGTAATTTAATAATTCACTCACAAAATCATTTAATACAGCTTTGAGCTATGTATTGGAAAGTTCTGTTTATTAGCTAGTCGCCTGTACATTTTTTAATCTGAACTTCATTCCATGTATTTCTTATTTTAGGCGAAGAAAAATGATGGTGTTCCACCAACACGGCGGCAAATGTACTGTAAAACTCGTACTTGTAAAGATGGAACTATTGTGAGTGAGAAAGTTGCTGAAGTTGTGGTATGTGTCCTGCTGGATCCTGTGTGCAAGTTAATATTTTTCTTTTTCTTGGAAGATTTTTTGAACTTTTCGGTTTAGTCACGTTGTGTAAATCAGGTCACTGCCTTGTGTTAATATTTTTTCTTTTTAATTTGTTTTTTTTTGTGTTGCATGCTTCAGAGGTTGCAAGGAATTGCCAGGTGCATTATAGTATAGTATGATAATTAGAGAGAGAAACTTGCATTTTCAAATATATTATGCATGGTAATTCTATATTCATACTCCTATAATTAACTTTAGAAAAATACATTGACAAATCACTCCAAAGCTAGTTGTAAACTTTACTCCAAGCTTGATTAATTAGCCAGCCGGCCCCCTGTAAACTTTAGTGAGAAGAGAAATCATAAACCATCGGTCCTAAGATATATACTAGTATGTTGTATGTATATTACAAGCACAAAACTTGAATGTTTGGGAGACTCAAAACTTTAACATCATTTCAGCTTATTTACTACCTATGTTTTGGTCCAGTTTATTTACTCATTATTATGTCTATATAGGCATCTCTACAAGCTATTTAAATAAACTAAACAACAACTAATAGCAACTCAAAAGATGAAATAAAAGAAGTAAAGGCTATTAATTGATGCTTCCCTCATGAAATTGGGATTGAAGGGCTTAAACCATAAACACAATGTTGAAATTCATAGCTAGGGTTTCAGCTCCCAATAAGTGCTATGAAATCTGACCCTAAGTGTCCTATATATACTAAAGCTAATGTCTAAGTTGTCCCTAATATAAAATGACCTAAAACATGGTTTGGAGGGGTAAAATTGGCCTAACAAGATTATACAAATTGGATAAGTTCGAGATAATCTGAGAAAAGCCCGTGAGTGCAAGCTGGAAGGGAGAAGTCCACAGTGCTGCCACCTAGCACTTCATGGCGCCACCAAGTGTTGTCATTCACTGAGTATGGCACCACCTTCTGGATCTGCCGCTGCTTGATAGCGCATCCTAGTTTCGCTAGCATATGTTGAGGGCGCTAGTTAGTGCCAACAAATTGTCACCCTTAACATGCGCCAACTGCCCAAATTGCTCCCTTTTGCAATTTCGTCCTCCACTTTTTTTCTTGGTGCAATTGGATCCCTCCAGTAACAACTTTGACTTGAACCCCTTCATTTGACCCGAGACTTTTGCACTTTGACTCACAATAATGTATTTTCCATCCCGAGCCATCAAATGATGTGCATTAGGCTTCTTTTCACCTCCGCATGGTCGCACCTATAAAACTTTGAAAATAATTAGTAAGGTGTGTTTTTTACAATGAAAATAGACACAAATGATAGACTTAAAGTCTTAAACACCCTAAAAATATGTGAGTGTTTGCACACTCAACCCCCTTCTTTTGATTTGTGATCTGCTCCCTTAAGCCCCAGCTTTCGCATTCATTCTTTCAGCACATACTCGAATACGTGGTTGTGAATGAAGTCTGGTAAGTGTCCTAGTTTTTATCTATGTAATTATGTAGTCTCTAACTTTCGTCTTGTAAGCAAAATAACCCCATGCCATGTTTTCTTATAAAATAAGTCATCTCTTTCCTTGAAACTCTCAATTTTTCCAAACCAGCCCTTGCTCTTTATTTCTTATCTAGTAAATTCTCATTTTAAGAACTTCCTAGTAAATTCCCAATATTAATTCTTCGCGTACACTTTGTCCAAGTTTTAATTTTCTTAATTCTTTCCAGTCATGACACCTCTGGGACGCTGAGTCATAACAGATATTGTTGATACCAAGTCGACCGCATCTTCCATTCAGCTGGTCTCTAGACCATTAACTCGGTAGTAGGAGGATTCGAACGAAGACCTTCCAAAAAAGATTAGTCCCCACCTGGCCTGGCCTTCTCCAACTAACATCGACATCGCAAGAACCCTTCTCTAAAATAAGCGATCGATTGACACCATGGTCTTGGGACCTTCAACTGCTGAGCAGCTTGCAACACCCTCTCCATCCTTTGATGAATAGGAACCGAGTCCCTCACACATTCTTTTACAAACAGGGCAAGACCCAGAATTTCTTCAAAGCGAACGAATGATCTAAAGTCATAGGTAGGCCTGTCACTGACTTTCTTCAATGCGTCAGATTCCTCAGCAACACGACTCTTAATGGCAACGACTACCTTGGCGTCCTCAGTTACCTTCACCGCCAACACATCAATGTAAGCATCTCTTTTAACAGTCAACGTCCTCCTGTCCCCCAGTACTGTAACAGTGCCTTCGTGCCATGCTGCATCAATTTTAATCTGACACTCTAAAGACTTAATCATCGCATGACCGTCCATCAACTTCATATTCTGCACCTCTCCATCTCCTTTAATACCCTAACACGGGTCTCTAAAGTCCCAACATGCTCGTTATTTGCTTTAACTGATGCTTGCTCATCAACCAACATCTGCTCCACAACGCTCAATCTCTTCCCTAAGATCTCAATTTCCGCTTCCCTATCGGATAGATCCTTCATCCTGTCGGCATCACGATCTTCACCAAAATCTACAAAATCCCACCACACTTCCTGATATGAATCCAAGGAGCACTTCAAGCTAAATGGATGGACAAGCATGGATGAGGAGTATCTAAGAAGCTTGGAGGTTGATTCTTGAAACATTTTTTTAGATGAAGCTTGAGATCCGCCCCAAACAAGCTCAATATCAGTCATATGATATGTGTCCAAAGTGGGAATCATGAATATCATATTAAAGCTCTTTCAAAGAGAAGAAAAATGACTTTTGAATCATTTTAATCATATTGAAACTCAAGATATTCACAAAATAAGATGGAACCTGTCAAGCATCCACTACATAGCTGGGACAAGGCTCGCTGCGGCCTAAACCGTAGCGGCGGCGCAG
>JBBYHH010090540.1:0-15189 GCA_038382905.1 Daphne laureola
TCTTCTTCTGGCTTGAACTCACAACTACTATTAGTTGTAGTGAGTAGGAATACCAACTCATGAAGTTCTTAGTGCGCCGGAGAATTCCAACAATCCTTGCGCATGGTTCCTACCTCTTCGTATCCGTGTACTTGTTCTTCGTGTTGTTGAGTTGTTACGGGATGTGCTGGATCTGACTGGCATCTTCTTCTCAGTAGCTCAGCATCTTCTCATCAGAAGCATCATACTACTGCATCAAACGGTGCATAACAGAGATCCTGGGTGACGTTCCTGACATGATACCCAAGGATCATTGACATGAGGTCCTTACTCGCAGAAGATTGATGCACAGATCTTCGGTACATTTTATCTCACTTGGAGCCATCTATTTCTGCGGCTACTCATCCTAAGGAACATGCACTGAGGCAGGCGATCACCTGACCCCAGTACTTAATAAACAGGAGACCAGATGAAGGCCAGGTGACCAGGAACACAGTTCCAGGCGATCGCCTGACTTCAGACGACCACTAAACATAAGATAATGAGGTTGTGTTCTTCTTTGAACACAACTCCAACATTTTCAGTGCCTATTGCTTTCTTTTATAATTTTAATCTAACGCGGATACTAAAGGTGATGATTATCACCTTCAGAACTTATATTCACCAAGATGACTTTAATCTGAAAGTCAGAACTTATAGTTGCATAACTAAATTTAACCCAAAATTCAGAACTTTCCAAAAAGGACTAAAGTCCCTGCACAACTGTCATGCCGACAGACTCAGAAAATCTCATAGAGAAAGCAAAGCAGAACCTGACAAGTTGATCCCAGATACTCTTGTTGTTGTGGTTGTCATAACTGTTGCCTCAGGTTCAATTATACCTTTCACAAAACTTTAGATGGAGTGGGGCCTCTACCCCTACCCTCTGATATCAGATCTAGCAGCTAGCGAGTATTTACCATAACCTGAAACTTCACAACAGAAGAAAGAGCACTACAGAAACGGTTAACTTCTTAACAAAATAAAGCAGTATTCCTAAGGCTCTGTAGTGTAATGCAATACATGAATGCAGATAACCTAAGAAGAAGAGCAGAATCAAATCATATCACCCAAGAAGCACAGATCATATAGATGGATCATAATCAGATCAGAATTATAACAAAAAAACCCCTTCCTAAGGTTACCCTTGGTTGGAGATATCCATGCCTTGATGATCAAATCTGTGCAATCCAAAATCACAGAAGAAAATCCTAAAACTTAACCACATTGAGCATGTTTAGACCGACCGCCTGTAGTCCTACCTCTGATTCCAAGGTAGTTCTCGTAAGGTGGGGGCCCCTTATAGAACTATCCTGGAATCAATTATTCGCATAGGCTTTTCCCATCCAAACACACCCCTCAGAAGCCAACACTTAGACTAACATATGTTCTAATACCTGATTCCAAAAACCATGCTCTGATACCAAGTTGTCACCCCCACTCGACCGGTGGAAGCAACAGAGCAGGGGATGACATCGGACGGAGGCTACTTTGGTGCAGCGGATCCCATAACCCGGCCCAACATTACTTAAATCGAAGCTCCCGACACTTAAGTAAAATATCCCTAAATACTTAAGCATAATGTGTATAACACTTATGTGTATAACCGCAATCCTTAAAGACAACTAAAGCTTATCCTAAGCATCATCACAACCATGGCGATATTTAAACATAACATATACTAAGCATCAAGCAACTTGGACAAAGTAAATACTTAAATACATTGACCATAGTTTCCAAATCATGCAAGCGACTAATTAATTATACAAGTCTCATATTTGTGATCTATGCTACATGTTCATATGCATCTACACCTACAGAGCCCGACACACTTGACCACCTTCAGGTCACTGCTGCTGCTGCTAACACAAACAAAAGAGTTAACCGTCAGTAGTTTCATAAGTGCTCATGCAGAATTCTCAAACAGAAACATTCTCCGTCGAGATCAACCCCGAGTAGAACAGAAATCACATCAATGAGGTATATGTACCTGAACACATAAATCACAGGAAACCTAACAGCACTACTCCGTAGGTTGCTTATCAGAAGCTCCTGAAAAAGTATAATCATAATGGGGTGAATCCTCGAGAGAAATCAGTAAGGGCTTAGGTAAGGGTCATGGTTTTTATTTTAAAAAACAACCAGCAAGAAAATAAGTTAGTAGACCTGCACAAAAGGGTTAGCATGTCATGTTCTAAGCAGTTTATACAACCTAAAATCACATGATCCATGATATGCAGAAAATGATATGATATGCAAATACAAACGTCCCATTGGACGGAAACATATAACCTCTCATCCTGCTGAATGGAAACTCATAACCTCTCCTCCCACTAGACAGAAACACATACACATAAATAAACCTATACACAATCGATGGCCCCCGTTGGTTGATCCTCAACCGAACGGGGTTCCCACATACAGAACATTTGCATGGTACCAGCAAGGGCCTAGGTTCCCCATAACCGTCATAAGGTCAGTCAATGATCGATGCACTCTAGCATCGCAGAATCACATAATTGGTCAACTAGTGATCGATGCACTCTAGCATCACAGAATTGATCACTATGATCAATACAAAAAAGAATCACAGAATAAACCCAAAATTTGGGTCTTCCAAAATTAAAACCTGTACGCCATTAACCTTACCATGTGACTAGCCCCGGGAGTCATCGGGCCCCACCCTCAGCCTGGGAACTAGACTCAACTAACCTAATATGCACGAAGGCTGTCCCAGTATGCATATTAAAGAAAGTTGAATGCCTACCTGACACATCGCAGAATTGTTGTACTTTCCCAAAGGCAACTCGATCAACCTGAAAATCCAGCAGCATATCAGCTGTATTACCGCAGCCCAACCACAGAAGATACAGCTGAACAACCACAGAATAACCAGAAATACAATTCTTAATCCATTGATCAAAATTCATCATAGAAAGAAGCTTAACTCAAGCTTCACTAAAATCATCCATGTAATGTAAAAGATGACCAACCGAGCACATTGCTACCACGCATACTTATAACAATTCGGAAGTTCAAATTCCATCTCAGAATTACGAACTATCATCAAATTCCATATCACATTCAATTTCGGCCATAACATGAAAATTAGACCGACCACGTAAAATATTACCAACTTCTTACTTAACATTAAAGGAGCTTAATTACACTTCATTTGTCACTAATTACCAACCAACACCCCATCTTTTCTAAAATGTGCATTTCATCCCAAAACTTCAAAAAGTGACAAAATGTTTCCTTAATATCAATTTAGCTCACTTTCACCCAAATTCATCATTTAACATCAAAAAAGCTTACTTCCATTCCTACCTCAACCCAAATCCACCATTCTTTACCAAACATAATCTTAATTCATCACTTATCAAATTTAGCCAAATGAAGGACAAGTGGCCAACGAAGCTAAATGTTGTCTAAATTCCACATACTCATTTAGGAACTCACTTTTATTCCTAATTCACCTCAATTCCAACATTTCATAAAGAATTCCAACCTTGAATTATCCTCTCATAATTTTGGTTAAACATGAGTTTTCAAAGGATAGTTATCCAATCATCCTCATATCCATTTAGAAGCTCATTTCTATCACTAATTCAACACAAATCAATACTTAACAACGAATCATCAACACACTTTTCATCAACAATTCCAACTTTGACCAACTTTGGCCATGACTTCACTTTCGCATACACGATGATTCAAGGTTAATTCCCAATATGAAATGTGTTCATAATCATCCTAAAAAAACTTTAGAACCACCATTTCAACTCATTTCTTCATTAATCACAAAATCACAAAATTGCCCAAATTGTTCATTCTTGACCAAATCAACCATGACAAAGAATGAAGTAATGATGAAGCTCCAAGCATTAAAAGTGTAGGTAATCATCCCTATAACACTTTGGCATAAAAAACTCAAGTAATTCTTCAAGATTCAAATTTGAGTTCAAAGTTAGGGCTCACCAAAATCTTCAAAAGAGAGCTTGAATTGAAGAATACATAGAGGAAATCTTCTTACCTTGAAGATTTGACCATGAATCAATCTTCTCCTCAAGCAATTTGGTGAAGAATTGAAGAAACCATCTCTTACCCATGAAGAACCTTCAAGAACGTCAATGCCAGGAAGAGAGGAAGAAGAAGAAGAAAAAAATGTTTTTTTCTTCTTCTCTTCCTTTCTTTCTATTCTATTTATCCTTTATCATAATAATAATACCCCTTATTATTATTATCCTTTCTTTTTCATTTACTTACTAAATCATCCCTTCTTTTCCTTTTTTTAATTTCTAATCACAAACATATTACCCCTTTTTACTCCATCCTTTATTTCCTACGAAAAAAAAAAAATTGTATATCTCCTCCTTCCACAGCTAAGTGACACATGTTTTCCACTTACTAATATAATAACATTTCCTCCTCTTTATCTCATAACATAATATATCTCCTCTTAAAAAAATAATTCATCCCTATTTTCCTTCCAAAATGGCGCCATTTATTATCCAACATATTTTCAATTTGTCCAATTTTTCAAAATGATCATTTTACCCTTCGAAGTGAATTTTGGCAAAATGACCCGGAATTCACATATCAAATCCAAAATGTGAAATCCCGTGGAAATGAATCTCAAATGAAGTCCCGGGATATGATACTTAATAGAAAATGTATCCTGCATGTTCAAAACGAAGTCCCGGTACTATAGAATCCGGCCCTCGAATAAAATATTCTGAAAAATTACCAACATCCTGGGTTGGTCTCTAATAATGGGGATTGCTATATGTTGCTCTAATACTTGTACTCTAGGCTTGGCATCACTTGGAATGATGATTATGGCCTTGGGCATCAAAATCGTCACTTGTCTTAACTCTATCTTCCAAGTGCAAGCTTAAAGTACAAGTATGCGTTAAGTCGTACCTTAGGGTGGAATGCTTGGAATGATTCTTTAGACATGGGAGCACCCATCTTAATTGCTTAGGCAACCATTCTCACACTTAAAAGAGAAAAGGGTGTAAAAAAAAGAAAAACACCTAATAAAAGAGACAAAAAGAGAAACAAAAAGATAAAGGTGTAAAATAGAAAAACACCACAAAATAATGAAAGTGAATAAGAAAGAAGTTAAAAGAGGTGAATAAAGAAAAAAATAGAAAAAGAAGTAAAAAAAATAGAGATTTGAGAGGAATAAAAAGTGTAGAGCAATGGACAATCCACATTCACTTGCTAAATTTTGTGGCTAAACAAAATTCATTAAACTAGGAGTTTATGTTTTCCTTACAAAGTAACTAGTTCTCAAGACCAATGTGCCTCTTTGATTTCTCTATGCAAACTTATTAGCAATTCTTCACACATTGTTCACCCGCACATTTCACAAGAGCTCGGTCTTTCTTTAGGAGTACTCAAGCTATGATGAATAAGTAGATTCCTAGATTGCATAAACACTTTGATTCTCTTGAGTTTTCTATATCAAATGTTTGTTTGTAAATACTTTAGGTGGCTAGATTAGGAGTCCTTGAGTCTTTTTATTTCCTAGATGCTTGCGTTTCTAGGGAATAGCAAGGATTTATGTTCAGGGTTGTGTTGAGTGTGCAAACACGCACGCATTGTTGGGGTGTTTAAGGTAATAAATCCATCATTTGTGCTCACTTTCATTGTAAAAAACATACTTTACTTGTTATTTTTTATATTTTATATTGTGAGGAGGTGAAAGGAGAAAAAAACATGTCATTTGAGGACTCGAGATGATGATTATATTTGTTGGTGGTTCAATAGATAAGTCACGAGTTAAATGAAGGAACCATGGTCAAATTAGAAGTAGAGGAAATGTCGATGATCTCCCCACATACATCCACCTTTATGTCCTACTTACTTGCTATGTTAATTAATTAACTAACTACCACGCAAGCATGCATGAAATGAACCATTCCGAGACCAAGGAGACAAGGAGGAAACAGGTGGGGTGAAGAGAGTGGTGTGGAAGTTTGAGCAAACCGGTGCGGATGGGTGTGAAAGTCTGAGTGATACTGACATATGCGGATGATACATCCACGCATACCATATCAGTGTGGATGTCTAAAGGATTAGAGGCATGTACGAGAGTTTGGTATGGATCCAACACCGCACGACCTTGTCCAAAATGCTCCAAGGGACTTTACTCGAAGTTTCCACGTATTTATCCGAATTGTATCATTCTTTTAGGACTTCTCTACCCCTTTTTATCTATTTTTAATTACCAACATGTTAACGACCATTTTAGGGAGTTAGATTTAGTATAAATAGACTTTTAGACTTAGTTTTTATTCTCTCTTATTATACCTACGAATTTCAACAACAATTTGGAGATTTTCTCATCTTAGAGGCTAGAGCTTAAGCCCTTCAACCTCTAATCCATGAGGGGTTGAAGGGCCAACTTGTGGATCAACATTGTTGGGTGATTTCTTTCCTTTCTCTCTTCTATTACATCTCTTTTGTTGCTATTGATTGATGTCCATGCCTATTTTTAACACCGATAGAGTAGGGTTTTTGCTATGTCTTAGTAAATCCTTGATTAAGGATCAAGTATCTTGTCTCCATGAACTTTTATGTTAGATATTGATCTCCTACACATTCTTACACCGCATATGTGAGGTTTTCTAATCACCTACGTTCATGTACACCTAGGTGTTAGATTAAATGCCTAAGAATTATTTGATTGACAGAGACTTTACGGGATTGGTTGGCTAGCTTCCTAAAGTTGTCTATGACTCTATAAAAGTTAGTTGGTGGAGAAAGTTAGGTGTTGTAAATCCCCAAAAGGCATCTTTCTTAGTGCACAAGAGTGGCTAGGTGAGGATGACTTTCATTAGGAGATGGATCACAGTTTCGAGAGGAGTGCGAAACCAACCGAAGTAACTCACTTTTAACATGATCAGAGACTTGTGATGTGAACCCTCACTGATTTGATGTAGTAGATTGAGTAGGAGTTGATAGATTTCCTCATCTCATTGGATTACATTCTATTCTCGTGGCGTGTAAGTTTAGGTTTTGATTCCATGGATTTCTGCACATTTGAGTGTGTGGAGTTTAGCAACTCCATCATGTTAACTTTGTTGTCTCCAACCATTTGCTTTGATCATTCCAAAACCTTAAGGACTATTCCAAAACTTAGTATATTCACCAAGATTATTATTTTTTTTATTGATAAGGTTAAAAAGAAATTGGATTAAAATGCATAGTATGAAAAAGTACAAGAATTCATGTGTTATAAAGAACACAATACTTATTTTGGCATATGATTTTTGGAATATGATTATTTTGATCTAAATTTTTGATTAATGTGGACTTATTTCTTAGTCACATTCATAGTTAATCGAAGAACAAATGTTCAAGATCGTTTATATGGAAGGCAACAATCATATTCTTCATCAGATCAAAGAAATCTTAAATTGACAAGATACAATCAACTCAGATAAGGAAAGAAATCAAGGAAGCGTATGATGCAACAAGTATGAATGTGTTGATGGCCAGAAGCTCAAAATACAAGCTTCATGTTTTACAAGTCTTGAACCGCTATTAGGAATAGAATTGCAATAGCTAAATGTTGGTGTGCAATATTGATCAACCATAGACCCCCAGTCATTGGATATAACCCCCTCGAATAGTAAGAAATTCCATATATTTTGACCAATTCAAGGTAAAAAATGGGGTTGCTCCCTCAACAAAACTAGGATAAAGTTAGGCCAAAAGCCCCCGATTCAAGATAAATTAATGGGGCTCACCTGAGAAGCCAATCACTCCACTACTGACCAATAACTATCAAACAAAGATTACAAGTTTGAAGTTGTCAAAGATGTTCAAGATCAACGAGGAAAATACATCAAGTTTTTGAATCTAGTCTACATCAACGCGTTGATGGAAGATGACAGAAATCTGTGAATATCTGCAATGACTAGAAATAAATTAGCTAACGGGTCTTGGGGAATGATCTCGGGCTCTGTACACCTTGGGTGATCTAGATCTACTGGGCTGTCTTTCTCTTGAGGTTCATGGTTGGATGAGTTTGACGCTAGGGGTTCGGGCTCATTCCACTCGGGGCCTATTGTCTGAATGTGAAGTTGTGCTCCTATTTTGGGAATGGCTTGATCTCTTTCATCTGCTCTGTCACTCCTCTGCAAGGACTATTATAATCATCCTGATCAGGGTGTGGTCTGGAATATCCTGTCCTTCCCTGAAGTTACTCCTATCAAGGCTTAAAGAGATCCGGAGGCTGGTACCCTCCACGGTTGGGCCCAGGGGTATCCCGTTGGTAGTACTCTCGGTGTACTCTGGGTCTGAAGACACTTCAGTGTGAGGTTTCTCAACTTCAGGTGCGGTTTCATGGGGATGGGGGACCCCCTCTAACCTTTGAACATCGACATTCTTTTAAGGATCACCACCGTTCCCACAGATGGTGCCATTTGATGGCGTTTCATCAATAGGGACCACCACACTGTTGAACTTCTTACTTCTGGTCTTCACTACATTCATCTCCACCTCTATATCTTGGTGATTTAACCTGCGAGATTAATAGAATCTATAGACCATGCCGGAGTCTTTCCCAGCGGGGGGTCTTCCAATGCTTAAGTCAGTATAATTAAATGGAGAGAATGTGTCAGACCTTCGATAGAGTGAATAGTTACCTTAAATGAAGGAATGGTGTAGACTTATATAGTCTTGTCTAATAGAGTGACACATCTATGATACTTTGATAGGAAAGAGGTGGTGGGTGTCAGAGGACAGGTGGTAAATGCATTCTGAATGCAAGCTTTCAGGTCATAATGCACTGTGGACGTGACCTCATCTTGTGGATGGCTGCATTTAGGTATGGTATCCTCAGCCGGTTTTAATGGGCCTTCTTTCCTGTATTGTTGACTCAAGTGTTTTTGCGGGCTTTTTGGGTCTATGGACCCACTTTGGGCCTTGAAGACTTGGTTTAGGCATATCGTCCATCAGTGATCAAGTGGATCTATCTTTAAGATGATGATGTTATACTCATTGATCAAATTATGATCAATGTAGTGGTTACGATGGTTATAGGAAACATAGGTCCCTCACTAGTACCATGCGTCTGTTTTATGTGAACCCTATGTGTTTAGTGGGCTTCGGCTACCAGGGGCCATCATATGTGTATCCGTCCGATGGGACGATGACATAGATGTTCCGGCCTGCGAGACGAAGAATTTATATGCATTATGCATATCATGATTCATATGATTTATAGGTTGTATGAAATGTTTAGTATATTGCATACCATGCATCCTAACCTTTTTATGCAGATCCATTCTTTAAACCGTTATCGTTACCTAAGCCCTTATTGAGTTCCTCTCAAGGGCTCACCCCCTTATGATTATCTTTTTCCTGAGCTTCGGGTACACGACCTGCGGAGTAGCTCCACTAGGTTGTTTGGTGATTTTGTTCTATTTTCGTGATGGGGGTAACCCCGAGAGATTCTATGGTTTGGCATTTCAGTATTTTGGATGAGTACATATGAAGTGACTAATGGTTAACTCCTTTGTTTATGGTTAGCAGCGGGAGCAGTATCTCGAGGTGATCATCGGTGTCCGTGCTAAGCCCGACCACTCAAGCCTAGTATGTATTTCGCATTGTACAGTTCAGGGCTCTATAGGCGTAGTATGCATTTGTACATGTAGTTAGAAAGCATTTTGAGATTTGTATATGTGTTCTATTGCTTTCTGACTTCTTGGTATGTTTACTTTATTCGGGGAGCGTTTTCTCCTTTCTGGTGTATCTCATATTGACCGGAGCTCAATTTTATGATTTATATTTGTACGATTCTTGTATGTCTCTGAACATTGCAAAGTACAGGTTTCAGGTATTTTGGGATCGGGTTATGGATCCCCCAGCACAATATGGACCTGTCCAAAGTCACCCCCATCCACACTTCTTACCGTCTTCCGCTGAGGGGTGGTGATAGTATGGATTTGTGATTTGAGATTTGAAGTGAAATCATATTCATGTGAACTTTATGAATGTGGAGTTTGATTGGCACACCCCTAGTTCTGTAGATGGATTTAGAAGTGTGTTTTGACCAAGGGAACACTTGGAGCAAGCCTGAAAGGCAAGCAATAATGGATCGGGTTATGGGAACCGCTGCACCAAAGAGGCCCTGCCTGATGTCACACCCTCTCCCTGACCCGATGCTTTCATGATCGAAAGAGGGGGTGACAACTTGGTATCAGAGGATGGTATTTGGAATCAGTTATCAGAAAATCCAAGAAGGAACTTTAGAGAGGTGTGTTTAGATAGGAGCTCAGGCGAGACGTAGGCGAAGGGATGCACAAGGTTAGGCGATCACCTGACAAAGGACAAAATCCTGTTTCACTGATTGATTCCAGGGTAGTTTATGTAAGGAGCTTGATCAACTCCTTATGTGAACTACCTTGGAACAAGAAGTGGGACATGTTTCACTGATCGATTCCAGGATAGTTCTGTGAGGGGCCTGATCAACTCCTTATGAGAACTACCTTGGAAACAAGAAGTGGGACTGCGGACTGTGAGATTAAATATGTTCAGTGTGAATAAGTTTTAGGATTTTCTTCTGTGATTCTATATTGCATAGGTTTGATCATCAGGATATGGACATCTGAATCTGACATCATGCAAGCAGGGGTAACCTCAGGAAGGGGTTTTTCTGTTATGATTCTTATTTAATTATGCTTTATATGTTTGGTTGGTGATATGATCTAATTCTGCTCTACTACTTAGGTTATTTGCATTCATGTATTGCATTACACTACAGAGCCTTTAGGAATACTGCTGCTTGCTTTTGTTAGGAGGTTAACTGTTTCTGTAGTGCTCTTTCTTTTGTTATAAAGATTCAGGTTATGTGAGAGATACTCACCAGTAACGAGATCTGGTATCGGATGATAGGGGTAGAGGCCCCACTTCCTCTGAGATTATGGGAAAGCTATAATGGAACCCGAGGTAGCAATTATGAAAACCACAACAATAAGAGAATCACAGAGGGTATGTGGTCAATTTGTAAGAACTCTGTTTTGCTTTCTGATTGGGATTTTCTGAGTGGGTGGGCGTGTCAGTTAAGGGAGGACTTTAGTCCTTTTTGGTGAAGTTCTGAATTTTGTGTTAAATTCAGTTCTGCAACTATAAGTTTTGACTTTCAGGTTAAAGTCAACTTTGTGAATATAAGTTTTGAAGGTGTTAGTCATCACCTTTAATATCTGCGTTAGATTAAGATTAGAAAAGGAGCCAATAGGCAATGCAAGTGTCAGAGTCGTGACCGGAGGACAACAAGTGCAAAAACATTAGGATGAGCAGCTACAACAACGAGTGACACGGAGATGTTAGGAGCTCTCACAAGCGCATGAAGAAACAAGTGGATTGAAGATCTCCGATCAACGAGACCAAGTTGCCTTAGAAGTTTTTGTACCTGCTCCTCCGAAATTCAGTGATGTAGGTAGAGTCATAACATCTGGTCCTTAGGTACCAATCGGGGACACCCCCCATGATCTCTGTTATGCACTATTCAATGTCCTGGTATGATGTTTCCAAAAATATGTTGAGTTATCGAGAAGAAGATGCTAGTCTGATCCAATACATTCTGTAATGACTCAATAGAAAGGAACCGAGGCAAGAAGACTCATACGAAGAACAAGTACACGGACATAAAGGCACAGAGTCACCAAGTGACATTGGATATGTCACAGAGAGGATTAGCATGGTCCCTGCACAAGGATGACGTGCATAAATTGACAAAATGATCTACAGAGGAGCGTTTACATTCTACATCAACTTCAGGATAGTAGACTGATTATAAGAGTAAGGAAAAGGTCAGTGGATCTTTCAAGATTAGTTCGGTAGATGTTAGTGAGTACTAGTTAGTTCTAGTACTCGGTACTGTCTGTAGTTTCCAGGTCGAAATATCGGTAGTTGACTCAGGAAGCAACGAGATGCACCCTAAGAGATGGGATGCCGCTGAGAGGCTCATGGATGGTAGTCTAAACTACCAATCCCGCCGAATAGTAGCGGATAGTGGTTCGAGTATGTTAGCTTAGTAAAAGGGTTGGTTGGCGGAAGGTGCACCCTGACGGTGTTTTGCCCTCAGGTTAGTTTGTTAGTTCTCTGCAGATTTCGCGGTATAAAAAGTGTCATCTATTTTTGCACACATCCGGGAGGTTGGAGTTCATTTCTGCAACATTAAGTTGCATCAGATTTTCATAGTGGTGTGACATACTATTTTTGTCATATAAGTCTGAAGATGTGATCTTCTTAACACCACATCATTTGGAATTTGTTTTTATGTCCATACCCTTGGACATCCTATTCTCCTCTTTACACTGTCAAGTGTTTAGAGTATTGTCTGAACCGGGTTTCGGATAGTGGTCTACGAGTCAGTGTTCAGGCCTATCGGCGAGTTAGAATATTAAGTTATCATCAGTTTAGACCGTCCTCAGTTGGATGATGTCAGTGCTTTAGAGGTGCACTGTTAAATTAAAGACCTATGATCTGTAGTCTGCTCAGGGAGATGTGTAGATGGTTTACTTCAGCACAGAAATGACTTACGTTCTGACATCCTCCACATTGTGTTGGTTGTTCGAGGTTAATAGTTGTGAAGTATTCAGGAATTTGAGGATCAGGGTCTTGGACCCTGTCTGGAAGTTGTTCAAGGAGTCACGTTAATGAAGTTTCAACTTATTTATGAAGTGGAAAATGAGGATTGAGGTTACTTGTTGGTGAAGGTTCCCAGCACTGTGGAAGTTGGGGTTACAGGGGTGGTCTTCCTACCTCCCTCCTATTCTGAATTCGAGAGTCAGAGTTTCAAGGTGCGCAGTAAGGGAGTGCAGCTCTGCAACTTGTCTTGGGAATGTTAATCTTAACCGAACTTGATCCCAGTTAAATTTGTGTGGAAGAATAGGGGTTCTTCTTGTCACACCACCCCGTCGATACACGGCCCGGCAGGAAGTGGTCACGGGGTCGGAGAGCGGCGGTGTGACATACCTATAAATGCGCAACACAATAAAGTGGAAAACCCACGTACTCGGTCCATAAATGCGGAAGTCAGAACATACCTTAGAAGCGTTCCTTGCTCCTGCAAAATAGAATACCAACCAGATAGAAGATAAACTGAGCTCAGCTCAGACCAGATGCTCCGAAAGAAGGCTGCCTCAGGCAAACACTTCTCGATAAAGAAAACACACAACAGTTGACAATGAATCCTCATACATAGACAGAAAACATCCTTACAAGAATCCTTAACTGTTTGTACATGTCTACATGATTATGCAATCTATGCTACAGAGCTGCTATAAGCTACCAAAAATACATACACTAAAATCTAGGTGTCGGGCCAACAATATCCGACAAAGCCCGGTCCAATAGGTGCTGCACTGCTAGCTACGATACAGAATGAAAAACCATTAGTCATATACTTAATGTACATGAACATACCAATATCAGTTCATAACCAGATCCATAACCCATATAATATCGCTACTTCTTTCCAGATACCCATTCTATCCTTAACCTTAAACACATAATACAGAAGGAGCTAATGTACCATTGGGTATAAAATCACTAATGACCGTGCGGTACTACTCCGCAGGTCCAGTACTAGATGCTCCTGAAATATGTAAAGTATAAGGGTGAGTGCCCGAAAGAACCCAGTAAGAGCTTAGGTAGAAGTAAAGGTTTTCTTCACGTAACCTGCAAAGACCATGTCATAAAATACAGAGTATAGATATACAGATCAATATACATACATAATATCATAATAAGAACCATACATACATACATACATCCTAGGACAAAATCAGACAAAATCAAAGAGTCTTGTACTCCATGTAAATGCACAATCTCCTTAATGTAGAGGCGAGCCAATTTGTCCAGTGAATCCATTACATTGATAGGCAAGAAATGAGCATATTTCATCAACCGGTCTACAATTACCCATATCGCATCATGGCGTGCCCTTATAGGGGGTAAACCTATCAGAAAATCCATCGTCACGTTACCCCACTTACGAACAGGAATGGGCAATGTCTGAAGCATCCCTGCCAGTTTCTGGTGCTCAATCTTCACCCTCTAACATGTAGTACACTTTGCCACGCATGTGGCAATGTGCTTCCGCAAACTTGGGCACCAGAAGTGTGACCGCAAGTCATGATACATCTTATCACTGGCCAGGTGAAAGATCAAACTGTTATTATGGACGTCCTCAAGAATCTCATCTCTGAGACCCCTTCCTCCGGTACATATACTCGCCCCTTGAAGTACAACAATCCTTGCTTGTACTCAAAGGACTTTCGTAATGCCCCTTTGCTCTCACCCGATACCTGTGTCAAGTTTGGGTCTTTACCTTGTATTTCCTGAATCCTGTCCACCCACAACAACTGGATCTTCAAGGTGTATGAGTATTCTAGTTCCCACGATTGCCATCTACGCCATAACACCCTCAAACTTACTTCGTCGGTTCGATTCTCAGTATCTCCACCAATCACCACACCCGTATACATTCTGCCTAACGCATCAGCCACTGTGTTGCCCTTTCCTGCGGTGTACTCGATAATACAGTCATAGTCGTTCATGTATTCGAGCCACCTTCTCTGTCGCATATTCAGATCCTTTTGCGTGAACAGATATTTTAAACTTTTGTGGTCGGTGAAGATTTGAAACTTATAGCCCAACAGGTAATGTCTCCATTGTTTAAAGGCATAGACAACAACATCCAGTTACAGATCATGCGTGGGATAGTTCTACTCATGTGGTCGCAGCTATCGCGATCCATAAGCAATCACTTGCTGATTTTGCATCAACACGCAACCCAAGCCCATTCCAGAAGCATCAGTATAAATAACATAGGCCTGGGTCGGGTCTGGCAGAACCAATACTGGTGCCTGTATCAACCTCTCCTTGAGTTCCACAAAAATCCTTTCGCAAGCCTCAGACCAAACAAACACTTGCCCTTTCCATGTCAACTGAGTCAATGGTGCGGCCAATCCTGAAAATACTGGTACAAACCGACGGTAATAGCCAGCTAAACGCAGAAAACTCCGTATTTCCTTTACTATCCGTGGCCGCCTCCATTCTTGCACTCCCCTGATCTTCTCAGGGTCGACTGAAATCCCATTCTCACCAATAATGTGACCAAGAAAAGCCACTTCCCATTTCCAG